>JAFMOC010000927.1:0-61479 GCA_019802505.1 Corydoras sp. C115 | reverse complement strand
CAATGAAATACCAGCCCTTGACAAAAACGCAAAGATCCTTCTTCTGCTGGGGAGAGACATTCTCAGAGTACACAAGATATGCCAGCAAATTAATGGATCGCATGACGCACCATTTGCACAGCGCCTTGATTTAGGATGGGTTATCATAGGCAACGTCTGTATAGACAGGATGAAAAGGCCTACCAAAGTTTCATCATGTAAAACACACATCTTGCCTAATGGTCGCAGCACTTGTTTTCATCCATGCCCACATCACTACCGGGTGAAAGAGAAGCTGAGCAATAATAAGTGGTTGCCTAACCACCAGGATGATGCGAACACTTTCGTCCCCTGTGATGACACTCTTGGGTCAACCGTGTTTAATACAACCAGTGATGACAACAAGCTGGCACCTGCAAGAGAAGATAAAGAGTTTCTCGAACTCGTGAACAAAGAATTTATTCAGGATGATTCCAACAGCTGGGTAGCGCCTTTACCCTTTCGTTCTCAAGTCAAGTCAAGTCAAGTAATTTATTTATATAGCGCTTTTTACAACAGTACATTGTCACAAAGCAGCTTTACAGAATGAAAAGCCTTTAAACCCCCAAAGAGCAAGCCGAAGCGACAGTGGCAAGAAAAAACTCCCTTTTATGTTGTTATTTAAGGAAGAAACCTTGGGAGGACCAAGACTCAATGGGGGACTCATCCTCCTTGAGCGGCCGGGCAGCAACAACAGTGTAGAACAGCCATGTCCAGATACTAAACAAATGGAAAAACTAACAACTAGAAAACTATATGTGAGTCCATTAGGGGGCGTCCTGCAGGACCGCCTTGTCAGGATCCATACAGTATTCGTAAGCAGAGCCATGGATCTCCAGGAAGCCGGGGGACACCTCAAAAGAAACAGACAAAGGAAGGGAGTTAGAGCTAATAATAAAGCACGGCATTTAATTAATAAGTAATTAATTGACACAGTGCATCATGTGACTCCGGCATCACTGACTAGAGCAGCATAACTAAAAGAGGCAGATACTGCAGACTCTACATAGTTGAGATGGCGCCCCGGAACAGCATCATTCCAGCGCCACACCCCCCCCATTAATGATGAGGTGGGTGAAGAGGTGAAATGCCAGCATACACTGATCAGAGATTACCCCCCAACACAGCCAAGTCTGAGATCTACATCTTTATCTACAGGGGATTAGTTAAACGCAAGATTAAATAAATATGTTTTTAATTTATTTTTAAAGATTAATAGTGATTCAGAATCACGAACAGTAACTGGAAGGCTATTCCAAAGTTGAGGAGCCTTGTGGGAGAACGCTCTTCCACCAGCAGTAATTTTATTTATTCTAGGAGCTAAGAGTAAGCCAGCACCTTGAGATCGGAGCTCACGTGTCGGCTGGTACAATTGAATCAGCTCACTCAGATACTGTGGAGCCTGGTTATGTAAAATTTTATATGTTATTAATAAAATTTTGTACTCGATACGAAACTTAACTGGTAGCCAGTGCAAGTTTGATAACACAGGAGTTATATGATCAAACTTTCTGGTTTTAGTTAAAACTCTAGCTGCAGCATTCTGCACAAGTTGTAATTTATGTAATGATTTATTAGAACATCCTGTCAGAAGTGAATTACAATAATCTAACCTTGAGGTAATAAAAGCATGAATTAGTTTTTCTGCATCTCGGAGGGAGAGGATATTTCGTAGCTTCGAAATGTTACGAAGGTGAAAAAATGCAATTCTAGTGATATTGCTAATGTGCTTTGTAAAGGAGAGATCTGAATCAATAATGACACCGAGATTATTTACAGATGAACTGGGTTTAATTAAAGAGTTATCAAGGTTTAACATAGTGTTAGAAGCTTTGTTAATTTTGTCCTTGGGTCCAACTATCAGAAACTCTGTTTTATCAGAATTTAGCAGTAGGAAGTTTTTTGACGTCCACATTTTAATATCTTGGATGCAGTCCTCGAGCTTAGTGACTGAACAACCATCATTAGGGTTAGCTGAAACATATAACTGTGTATCATCTGCATATGAGTGGAAACTGATTCCATGTTTACGAATAATTGATCCCAATGGAAGCATATATAATGCAAATAGGAGTGGACCCAGAACTGACCCTTGTGGGACACCATATTTAACTTTAGCGAGATCAGAATATTGGTTGTTAACACAGGTGAATTGATATCGATCAGTCAGGTAGGATTTAAACCACTGGAGTGCAGATCCTGTAACACCCACAATGTTTTCTAATCTATCAACTAAGATGTTATGGTCTATAGTGTCAAAGGCTGCACTAAGATCTAATAATACAAGAAAAGAGATTTGGTTATTATCAGAGGACATTAATAAGTCAATAATAACTTTAATTAAGGCTGTCTCAGTGCTATGGTGAGACCTAAAACCTGACTGAAAAACTTCATGAACGTTATTAGCTAGAAGATGGCGATTCAGCTGGTTGAACACTATTTTTTCTAGGATTTTAGAGACAAAAGGAAGGTTTGATATTGGTCTATAGTTGGACAGTATTAGAGGATCTAAATTAGGTTTTTTAAGTAATGGTTTAATGACTGCACACTTCAGATTTTTGGGGACATAGCCTATTTTAAGTGATGAATTTATAATGTTTATAAAAGGCTCTGTGATATTTGGTAGGAGGTCTTTAAGCAGATTTGTTGGTATTGGGTCTAACATACAGGATGTTGTCTTTGATTGTGTAATTAATGAGACAAGCTCTTTTTTAGATATGGGGTTAAAGGTATTTAACTCTTGTACTATATTATTTTCTCTACCACTAGATTTTTCAGAAATCATTGAGGGTTGATTATTGGTTACGCTACACAATGCATTAGATGATTTAAGTCTTATGTTTTCAATTTTATCACTAAAGAAATTCATGAAATCATTGCTGCTGAACTGTGAGTGAATCTGTGAATCTGATTCAGTAGCACTTCGAGTTAATTTGGCAATGGTACTAAAGAGGAATCTTTGGTTGTTTTTGTTGTTCTCTATTAATTCAGAATAATATTTAGTCTTCGCTGCATTGAGTGCATGTTTGTACTCAGTCATACTGTCCTTCCATGCAACCCTAAAAACCTCTAATTTAGTTTGTCTCCATTTACGCTCCATGGTTCTAGTGGCTTGTTTTAGGGCGCGTGTTTGATCATTAAACCATGGAACGAGTCTTTTATCTTTAATCCTTTTTAGTTTAAGTGGAGCGACACTGTCTAAGGTTGCAGAAAACATATGTTTAAGGTAATCCGCTGTGTTTTCAAGTTCATCGGGTCCTGATGCTGGTTTAATGTTTAATTCGGGTAAATGTTGTAGGAATGACACAGCAGTAGAGGGGATGATTGTACGCTTCATGTCATATCGCGGTTTAATGACTGGATCAGTATCAATTTCTAAATCGTAGGTTATCAAATAGTGATCGGAGATGACCTCACATAGTGGAACAATAGTTAAATTATTAATGTTAATACCATATGATAAAACTAAGTCTAATGTATGTTTACAGTGATGTGTTTTACCAACTACACTTTGAGTAATGCCCATGGAATCTAGGATGGAGTCAAAGGCTAATTTGAATGAGTCTAGTGGGTTTTCAAAGTGAACATTGAAGTCACCAACTATTAAGGCCTTGTCTGATGAGATTACTATGTTAGAGAGAAATTCACCAAATTCTTTAATAAACTCTGTATATGGGCCGGGAGGGCGGTATATGGTAATAAGATGCATTAGGTTGGATTTATTCTTCAATGAAGATGAACTGCTTATGTTGAGTACAAGCGCTTCGAAGGATTTTGACTCATACTTATTATTAAGTGTTACATTTATGTTTTCTTTATAGATCGTAGCCACTCCACCTCCTCGTCTGCTAAGACGTGGTTTATGAGCATAAGTATAACCAGGTGGAGAGGCATCATTTAATGCTAGGTACTCATTTGCCCTAATCCAGGTCTCCGTGAGACAAAAGACATTTAGAAAGTTATCAGTTATTATTTCTTGAACTAGAGCTGATTTTGATGACAGTGACCTAATGTTTAATAACCCAAGTTTTAACTTAAAAGTGTTTCTTACATTACTTGAGGTTGTATTGATATTAATGAGATTTTTTTGGCACACTTTTTGGACTCTTTTTGTTGTTTTTTGCTCACTGCGATACTTGATAACTGTCTTAATAGTATGGAACCTAGTTATTGTGGGTGACGACTCCTGGCAGTTCGCAGGCAGTTGGTTAGGCCATTCTGTCTGCTGCCTGGCCTTGGCTCTGAATTGTCAATTTTTTTTTCCTATCTGAAGAAAAAACCCTATCGGCTATGTTATGTGACATGAGCGCAGCACCCTCCCGGGAAGGATGGATGCCGTCCCATTTGAAAAGGCCAGGCCTTCCCTCAAAAGTAGACCAATTATCAATAAAGGTAATGTTGTTCTCTGAGCACCACTTAGACATCCAGCAACGTAGCGACCATAACCTGCTGTAGGTTTCGCCGCCACGCCTAATTGGTAGGAACAAAACAACAAAACTACCAAACAATCTGCAGCAAGCAACTGGTAGATTTTCCTCCCTAACACATACTTTGAAGAGGAAACCGGAGATGGAAAAGCACTTCATAGATTTCATGCAGAAGATATTTGAAAGAGATCATGCAGAACCTGCACCACCACTAAAGGAAGGAGAAGAGTGCTGGTACCTTCCATCCTTTGGCGTGTATCACCCTCGCAAACCCGAACAAATCAGGGTTGTGTTCGATTCTAGTGCTCAGTACGAAGGAGTATCTCTCAACAACCTGCTCCTCACTGGTCCTAACCTAAACAATAGCCTCATAGGAGTCCTAATTCGCTTCAGACAAGAACCTGTTGCAGTGATGGCCGATATCGAGCAAATGTTCCATTGCTTCATCGTTAGGGAAGAGGACAGAAACTATCTCAGGTTTCTATGGCACAAGGACAATGATGTCAGCAACCAGGTCATAGATTACCGGATGAAGGTGCATGTCTTTGGTAACAGCCCGTCTCCTGCTGTAGCGATGTACGGACTGAGAAGGACAGCTCGCGAAGGTGAGAAAGAGTATGGATCTGACGCGTGTCAATTTGTTGAAAAAAATTTCTACGTAGATGATGCGCTTAAGTCTTTACCTACTAGCGAAGAGGTGATTGATCTCCTCACCAGAACAAAAGAAATGTTGTCTGTAGCAAACCTCAGACTTCACAAGATCATCTCCAATAGTCAGGAGGTAATGAAAGCCTTTCCATCTGATGATCATGCTGCGAGCTGGAAGAATCTTGATCTCAGTTCTGATGTTCCTCCTATGCAACGCAGCCTGGGATTGCTGTGGAACATCAAAGAAGACACATTCACATTCCAAGTGTCAGGCTACGACAAACCCTTTACCAAGCGAGGAGTTTTGTCTGTGGTCAACAGCATTTATGATCCTCTTGGTTTTATTGCCCCCATTACCATTCAAGGCAAGCTACTGCTAAGACAACTTACCACTGAGAACATGGATTGGGACTCCCCACTGCCTGCTGAAAAGGAACAGAGGTGGGAAAAATGGAGCAGATCTCTGAAAGTATTAGAGCAACTCCAGGTTCCACGTTGTTACGTTCCCAGCTCCCTTTCAGCTGCCGTCAGGAAAGAAATCCACATCTTCTCTGATGCTTCAGTAGAAGCTATAGCTGCGGTGGCTTATTTGAGGATATTGGGAGCCAACAATGAGCAACAATGTGGATTCATTCTCGGTAAGACCAAACTAATCCCGAAACCTGCGCACTCGGTTCCAAGGCTTGAACTTTGTGCAGCTGTGCTAGCAGTCGAAATTGCAGAAGTGCTAAAGGATGAAATGGACATCGCCATCGATTCATTTACATTCTACACTGATAGCAGAGTTGTGCTTGGTTATATTCATAACCAGGCAAAACAATTCTATATGTACGTCAGCAACCGTGTAGAACGTATACGAAGCTTCTCTACTCCTGATCAGTGGAATTACATCTCTACTGAACATAACCCAGCAGACTGCGGTACAAGGCCTGCACCGACGGCACACCTTCTAGACCATATGTGGTTGTCACCTCCAGCATTCCTGTATGAAGATCCCAGCTTGACTTCTACCAATGCTGTCTATGATCTAGTGGATCCAGAGGCTGACAAGGAAATCAGACAGAAGACTTCCACGCTCTACACTTCTGCAATCTTAAAGACAAAGCTGAAGTCACATAGCTTTGAGCGTTTCTCAACTTGGTCTTCTGTTGTACGAGCTGTTGCCCGACTTTTCCACATTGCGCAGTGCTTTGCAAAGGACAAATCAACAGCGTGTCAAGGCTGGCATATGTGCAAGAAACACCCTACAGTTGCAGATGTTGAACACGCTGAGCGACTTATCATCCAGTGCATCCAAGAAGAGGTGTATCATCAGGACATAGACAGCATCTCGAAGGATATCAGTCTATCCAAGAACAGTGCACTTTACAAACTAAACCCAGTAATCGGTCGAGACAAACTACTGAGAGTGGGTGGCCGCATACAGAAATCTGACTTGTGCAGCAAGGAGCAGAACCCCATCATCATTCCAGGTAAACATCATATTACTACTCTGCTGATCCGACATCATCATGAGAAAGTACAGCACCAAGGCAGACAATTTACTGAAGGTGCCATCAGGTCAGCCGGTTTATGGATTGTTGGAATGAAGAGATGCATCTCCTCTGTGCTCCATAAATGTGTCAAGTGCCACAAGTTAAGGGGGAGCCAACAACAGCAGCAAATGGCAAACCTTCCATCAGACCGTCTGAGCACTGATCCACCTTTTACTTATGTTGGGGTGGATGTCTTTGGCCCGTGGTCAATTGTTACTCGTAGAACCCGTGGTGGAGCTGCAAACAGCAAACGGTGGGCTGTGCTGTTCACCTGTCTCAGCATCAGGGCAGTACACATCGAAGTAATTGAATCTATGGATTCATCTTGTTTCATCAACGCCCTCCGAAGATTCCTTTCCATTCGCGGTCCTGTCAAGCAACTGAGGTCCGACTGCGGCACCAACTTCGTCGGAGCCTGCAAAGAACTGCAACTTGACAATTTCTTGACCAACAATGGATGCACTTGGGTGTTTAACCCTCCACATTCATCCCACATGGGAGGTTCCTGGGAACGCATGATTGGGATTGCACGCAGAATCCTGGACTCCATGTTGATGGACCACAAGTCACCAACTCTCACCCATGAGACATTGGTCACCTTCTTTGCTGAAGTGTCTGCTATAATTAATGCAAGGCCAATTGTCCCAGTATCTTCAGACTCTGATTCTCCAATCATCCTAACCCCAGCAACTCTCCTTACCCAAAAAATTGGAACTGCTGCTACCTCTCCAGGTACCTTTAACCACACTAACATATACAGACGCCAATGGAAACAGGTTCAGCATCTGTCCAATGTGTTCTGGCACCGTTGGAAGACCGAATACCTCTACATGCTTCAGAGCCGTCACAAATGGCAGACCCCAAAACCTAATCTCCAGGTTGGCGACCTCGTCCTTCTAAAAGATAAAGAAGCCCATCGAAATGAGTGGCCTATGGGTCTCATCACGTCAGTTGTCCCTAGTTATGATGGGAAGATTCGAAAGGTGCAGGTCAAAGTGACAAAAGGAGGCTCAACGCGGGTTTTCTTCCGTCCAATCAACGAACTGGTGCTTCTTCTTCCAAGAGAAGAAGCCACATGACGTAAGACATGGACACCCTTCTCAGCTCATGGCGGGGAACTTAACTATAGTTTTCTTACAGTTCAAGTTGTGGACTTCAACTTCTAGACTTTCAGTCAAGTTTGACTTTGTTGATCATTGTGCATGTTTATTTTCTTGTTTTCCAAGTTGTAGAACATTGTAATTTATTATTTGATGATTATCGTGAAATCTAAAGATTTCAGACGGGGAGTGTCATGTTACACTATTTGTTTACTATCTAACACGCATCTGTGATACTGTATTGCCTTTGGTAGTTTGTCCCTTCTATCTCCCTGTACCCCTTCTTAGTAGCTCCTCCCCCCTTTTTCAGTTTAATCGATTCTCCATTTGAGTCTGTTCAGCTCTCTGCAAATCATCATCTTTTTTCACCTGCTGTACGAAGTATTTACAAGGTTGTGGATTAAAGCATTTACACTCTTAACTACGCTTCTTCAGTTGAGTTGAACACTGTCTGGCAGATTTCTTGATGTGAGTACTGGTATAAACTTAAACTTCGGAAACAGTTTCATAGCCTCACACTTACGGTCAAGTTATTGAGTCAGAATACACGGTGTATTAGGTCCATGATATAAAAGTTTTTGGGCTGTATGTATTCTTATAGTCTTTTTTTCCCATAGATGTAAATGAGCCCTTGACCTCCTTCGTCCAGCGGCAAATGTAACACTCCAGGTGGGAGCCAGTGAAATCCATCCCAGAAAAAAATCTATGCAGGCCTTCTGTATCTGATGTATTAATTTAGCAGGAGGATCCAGAACTGTCAAACGATGCCATAACATGGAGGCTATGAGGTTATTAATTACTATTACTCTTCCCCGATATGATAACTGAGAAAGGACCCACTTCCACCGTTGAAGCTGCCAAGCGTTTGGTCCATTAGTCCATCCCAGTTCTTCTGCATATAAGACTCATTTCCAAAAAAAACTCCAAGTATTTTGAGTCCGTGTGAGTTCCATGAGCATTGCTGTGGGAGTTGCGGTGGTATACGCTCTCTCCATTGGCCCATGAGAAAGGCTGAGGTTTTGTTCCAGTTGATCTTAGATGAAGCACCCGCTTGGAAAGTCTTGAGGCACTTTATCACCCATTCTATATCCTCATCCGTTCTCACAAGGATTGTTACATCATCTGCATATGCTGTTAATTTCACCCGCATTGTGTTTGCAGTACTGGGTTCCTGGGTTGATATTCCACTGAGCCCTTTCCTCAGGGCCATCAGCAGAGGTTCAATTGCTATTGTGTATAACAGCCCAGATAGTCCACAACCTTGTCGTATGCCATGCTTGACGCTGAAAGGTCTTGTAAGTCGACCATTAATTTTAAGAAAACTATACACATCTGTGTAAAGAAGTTTGATCCATGATGTAAAACTGGGGCCAAACCCAAATGCTTCAATGGTCTTGAACAGATAAGAGTGATCCACTCCATCAAATGCCTTTTCTTGGTCTAAAGATATAAGACCAATGTCCAGTTTTTGTACCTCGGCATATTTCATTAGATCTCTTATGAGAAACAAGTTGTCAAAAATTGAACGGACTGGAACACAAAAAGACTGATCTCCATGAATAATTGATTTAATACAACTTTTTATTCTATTGGTTAGAGCCTTTGATAGGATCTTATAATCTATTCCAAGGAGGGAAACTGGGCGCCAGTTCTTTAGATTGCTAAGATCACCTTTTTTGGGCTGAAGGGTTACTACTGCCCTCCGGCAGCTGAGTGGAAGAGATCCAGAATCCATAGATTCTAGGAGGACGGTGTATAGGTCGGGTCCAATCAAAGGCCAGAACATTTTATAAAACTCTGCAGTTAGGCCATCTAGCCCAGGGGTCTTGCCCTCGGATTGTTCATGTGCAGAGGTTGTGAGTTCTTCAAAAGTCAATGGGAGTTCTAATTCACTTCTGTGTTGTTCTGATATGTGAGGTAAGTCATTCAGTAAACAGTCCACTGCAGCCTGGTCACATTTTTCAGTGTTGTAGAGCTCCTGGTAATACAGCAAGGCGTGTTGTATTATTTCCTGCTTATCCTCAGTCCGTCTCCCGTCTGGTAGCTGTAAACAATTGAGAACTTTTTTCTCTCCAGACTTTTTCTCCAAATTGAAGAAGAATGATGTTGGGGCATCCATATGGTTGAACTTCATGTACCGCGCTCGTACCAGAGCTCCATGGCCTCTTTCTTCTATTAGATTTTTTAGCAGCATCTTCTTCTGTTCAAGTGTTTCAATATTTTCACCACCATTCTCTGTACCACAGCTGAATTTCAGAATTTCTTTCTCCAGAAGCTTAATTTTTTTTTAAACATATTCGTATTGAGAGCAGTGTACTTCTGGCAAAGGCATTTAATTTGTGATTTACCGATGTCCCACCATTATCTGAGGGACTTGAACTGGGTTTTTCTCTCTCTACAGACCTCCCAGAAAGAAGTAAAAGATTTTATGAAAAGACGGTCCTGCAATAGTCTGTTACTAAAATGCCAGTATGATTTCTGTTCTGTGTTAGACTTAATGGATATAGTAACAGAAACAAGATGATGATCAGATAGTGGAAAAGGAAGAATTGAAGATCGGAAGAACCTGCTTCTCTGAATATTTTGTACATAAACTCGATCAAGGCGGTCCCCTGAGATCCTATTCCTAGTTGTTTTTAACCACGTGTATTGTGTGATTGTCGGGAAAGCCTCTCTCCAAACATCCACAAGATCATGACAATCAACTACAGTTTTAAAAGTAGCTGCAGAATGTGGATGTAGTTCTCTATGGTTCCTGTCCAAGTCAGAGTTTAAAGTACAATTGAAATCACCTGCCAAAACAACAATTCTCTCTTTGGGAACGGATTTAATTGCTTCATTAAGTTCTGCAAAGAAAACAACTCGGTCTGCACCTACATTTGGAGAATACACATTAAAAAGAGGAAAAAGAGATCCCGTTAATGTCTACATCCAACCTCAGTAACCTCCCTGCAATGATTTCAAACATAACAGCATTCAGTACTTGCAGCTAAACTGTAAATAAAATAGCCATGCCCGCAGCCGTGTTGGATTCATGACTAAGAAACAACTGACCTTTCCATTCATTTGTCCACTGTAATTCATTTTCAGCATCAGTGTGTGTTTCTTGTAGAAAAAGAATGTTCACGTCTCATATGTTCAAAAAGTGCAGTTCTTTTCTTTAAATCACGACATCCGTTTATATTTAAAGAGCCGCGTGTGATACAAGCCATGATGTATAAAATGCTGTATGCGCTACAGAGGGGGATGTGAGTTTTATACAGTGCCATAGATAAAATTATGTTCTTAACTGCAAATTCTTTCTAACAGTGCTCAAGATTTTCTTTAATCTGTAACGTTTAGGTTTATCCAGTTCATCCAACGTTGCTTTCCTCATTGCGTATGTACAAGAAATCAGAAATACTTCTAGATCAGGGAAAAAAAAAACGTTCAAAATTTGGTTTACGTTGGCCTTTAGTTGTGTCTAAAAACTGGTTGATATGCTTAAGTGAGTACAGTTTGGTCCTACCTGTACCAGGACTGAGATCCATTGAGAGCTGAGAGTCTGTCCCATCAAACTCATCTGTCAGATTCTCCATGTCCTCATAGTCCGATTCATCCGCGACTGACCTGGTGTCCAGATCGGCAGGGGGTGCGGGGCCCGGTTTCGGTTCCAGCACTCCACCATGTGTAACGTTGTCCTGTGATTCATCCGTCAGTAGAGTGTCAGGGATGCCAGGTCTGCCCCCTGTCCGCTCCTTAGCGGGTCGTGCACTGATCTCGGGGTGCGCGTTGCTGATCGGTGCGGGACATTCCGGCTCTATTTCAGCCTCATTTGCACACGGAGCGGAGGCAGTGCGCCCGACACCGGGCCCAGTGCTCCCGGCACCGGGCTCAGTGCTCCCGCTGGTCTCCGGTTCCCGCTTCGGTCTGTCCTCAGCCCCGCAGTCGGGCGCTTGTGGAGCCGCGGCTGCGCGCTCAGTGCTGGGCTTTTCACACGGTTCACCCCCCGTGTCGCTCTGTTGGATCTTGGTCAGAGGACAGGCTTGTCTGGTGTGACCCTGTCTCCCACACTTAAAACGGCGCATTGTTTCAGAGCTGATATAGATGGTGCACATCCGATCATCTACAATCAGATTCACAGCGACGTTTAACGGATCGTACTGCGGGTTTAGGATCATGGACGCTTGTCGTCTAAAGGATAAAATATGTTTCAATTCATTGTTTTTAGAACCATTAGGAATCACTCTTATTGACCCAGTTAGTTTACCATATCTCTCTAACAATTTTTCAACCTGCTCATTCGACATTACGGGCGGGACATTTGATAACACAACTCTTTTGGATGGACTGG
Source organism: Corydoras sp. C115 (assembly GCA_019802505.1). NCBI lineage: Eukaryota > Metazoa > Chordata > Actinopteri > Siluriformes > Callichthyidae > Corydoras > Corydoras sp. C115. Next base: position 49,418 of record JAFMOC010000927.1, on the reverse strand, counting down.
ATAAAGGCAAAACAGATACAAACTCATCTTTAATAACAATACCACTCTCAATTAGATCGTTTACCAATTCCACACTAGACAGAAACAACACAATGCCTTTGTTCATTCTGGAGGCATACTTTATATTCTGAGCTCCGATCTCTTTGCTAACAGCAATCAAACATTCCTCCACAGTTACAGACGGGTCAGGAATACACCTGCAGCCATGCCTAAAAGTCATGCGGGGGGGGGGGGGGGGTCTTCTACAGCAGACGCCATGACGGCGAGTCTGCTGAACGGAGTTTAAACAATAAATCGAACAGTTGTTTATTTAATCAATCAGGAATTTATACGGAAAAAACAGTATACACTATCTCCTAGCTCCTTACTCTCACCGTCAGAACTCCTCCCACTACCCACAGTGCAAAGCAAGAGAGAGAGATAGAGAGAGAGAGATGCTAAATATTTCAGAACTACAAATTAAATAAAGGGGGGGGTGGATTTGCACATGTGCTGCTTTGAGCCCCGCTGCTCACTTAGAACAGTAAGTGAAGAACATGAGTTAGATCTTCACTAAGATACCGACAGAACAGCATATGGATTCTTTACTGAAATGACATGGCGTGACGGAGATGCCTTTAGAACACCGACTTTACTGAATCACTCACATCAACCAATACATTACTAGTGCCATCTAGAGGAAGTTTGGTGTCACAACAGGTATCTAACCACTACAACACGTGTTCACCGCAGAGTCTTCAAAAGTCTCCAATATCACCAGAAAAAGTCGTTAGGTTTGTCGCAAGTAGCTTAAAAAAGGTAATCTGAAAAGTTGATTGATTTAACAACAAAGCAGATAAGTTGGCAACATTGAAAACTGCAGTGGTTCACGCATGCACACGATGTTGAATCCATTAAGTCTACAGGATAATAAAATAATAAGACTCCGCCTTTTTCTTTCAGCTGCTGACTATTCTTCATCACTCAGTTCCAGAAAGTGAGTCATTTCCAGTACGGAATACAGAAAGAACATATGTTGCTATTCTTTGTTATTCTAAGTTGTTATCGTGACATATCTAAACTTGTGTTGTGATCACGACTCATCACTTTATTTATTCTACAACTGTTGAAGTAAATAAAACCCCAAATATCATCAAACCCCCCCTTTATGTCAGGATTTCTGACAGAACGTCCTGCACTTCAACACTCGACAAAAAAATAAGTCGTGATCATGAGATAATAAGTTTTGTTATGTTTTATGACTTAATAACCTGTCCTCTGTGGACCGCCGTCGGGCTGCGTAATAAAGTTATTGTTTAAATTTGCCTTTGATCTCTGGACTGTGCATTTTCCTCCAGGATCTGATTGCAGCAGGAGCAAATGTTCCAGACTGAAGACAGAGTGTCTGCTGCTACTGCCTGTTAGTCTTCTACTGGTGTCCATTATACAGATTTTGATCAAATACACAATGATCTCTACTGAATTCACCCAATTACAGACCAATTACAATAACCTGCAAACTGAAAACATCCAATTACAGACCAATTACAATAACCTGAGTCATAAAATCACACAATTAAAGACCAATTACAATAACCTGAGTACTGAAAACATTCAATTACAGGAGAAGAAAGAATTAAAGAGGATGATGTCTAAACTGGGTATGTGATTCTTGTCTTTCATACAGACGTCAATATGAATGATAGTTTTGTTAAGTTTTGTAAAATATAAAAGGGACATGTATTCAGTTTAGTTTTCATGATTTTAGGTTATCAATTTCACTTGTTTTTCTATAATACATTTAAGAAAATACTTGCAGTATACAGGGAAGTATGTGTGGGTGGTTTAGGATATGTATAAGGACAGTGTGACAGTGATGAGATGTACAGAAGGTTAAATGTACGAAATGATGGAGAATGTGGTAGAGAGGTGAAGAAGAGAGTGTGAGCAAGGTCGTGTAGAGATGCAGGAGTGATCTGTGATAGACGAAGTATGACGAGTACAAGACGAGTAAGACCTGCGATGTTCTACCACCTGGAGAAAGTAGCTCTGACCAAAAGACAGGAGAGGAAGCTGGAATTAGCAGAGATAAAGATCATGTGATTCTCTTTGGGAGTGATGAAGTTGAAGATTATGTCATCAGAATACAGAGACAATGATTTTCTTTTTCCTCATGAAGGTAAACCGAGATTAGGAGCAAAGTATTTTAATAATAATATTTACTGGATCACTGATGAAAAGAAAAGCTGGAAAGAAAGCAGAGAGACCTGCAAAGAGAACAAAGCTGATCTGGTGATTATCAACAGCAGAGAGGAACAGGTGAGGGACTCAGGGTCACCGGGGGTATAAGGCCTATCCCAGGGACATGGGCTTCTTGTGCACATTCTGTAGACGTGTGGTTGAGGAACTGGCCTTGTGACCTGAAGGTCCTCGGTTTGATTCCCAATCCCAGCAAGTACTACAGCTGAAGTGCCCTTAAGCAAGTCTATTTAAGCACTATTGTATTTTTTTGCATATATACAGAAGTTTAGTTTAAAACATAGTGTATAAGTTTAACAGTTAATGATATTAAGTGTATTCTTCATGCTGCTTCCAGAAGTTCATCTATCAGCACTTTAAATCTATAGTAGCCTGGATTGGTCTGACTGACGTAGATCAGGAGGGAAAATTTAAATGGATAGAAGGTTCAGCACTGACCACTTCGTAAGTAACCACCAGCTGAGTAAAGAAAACTTCATAAACAGGTTTTTATGGTCTTTTAATAAACTGTGTTCTGTAATGTGGGCACTAGATGGCAGTGTTGGAATATTAGAGAAGCTGGAAACCAGTCATTCTGGGTCAGTGTTCACTTTATAAACCGGACTAAACGTGGCGGAAGATCAGATTATTAACGATTTAGCTTTCAATAAACACATTTCTGAATCAAAGCTTGTTTTTTATTATAGTGTGTTTGTAATTGTTTTATTAAAGCAATCAGACACTCGAGGTTGTGTATTATTGGGAATAAATCACGTAAAGAGGTGGAACTGTACTCCACTACACGCCGGGACTAATAACACCTCTTTATGTGCTTTATTCACAAATAAGCCACGCCCTCTCGTACCTTGTTGTTTTATTATTCATTCATTCATTCATTGTCTCCCGCTTTATCCTCTATTAGGGTCGCGGTGGGGTTCCCCATGCCCATCCAGGGGAGAATGTCTCGGGCGCTGGGCAGATAGACCCAGGACAGGGTGCCAATCCATCGCTGGGCACACACTCACTCACCCATACACACTCTATATGGGGCAATTTTGAGAATTCAAATTGACTTGATCCATGTTTTTGGACTGTGGGAGGAAACCAGAGAACCCGGAGGAAACCCACGCAGACACGGGGAGAACATGGAAACTCCACCCAGATGGGGATTCGAACCTGGAATCCCTAGCGCTGAGAGGCGAACGTGCTAACCACTAAGCCACCGTGCCGCCTTGTTTTATTAAGCTGCTGTTAAAATAAATGTGAATATTAAGCTCACGTCGGCTCTTTTGCAACTGTTAAACCATTTATTCATTAATTATCAGCTCACTCCTCTACTAGGGTTGGGGTGGGGGGTGCTGTTGTAGTGGTTCTCTTCCCGGTTTCCTTCCACAATTGAATTGAATGCTCCTAATTGCCCCATATACTGCATGTGCACGCGCCTATTGATATATTGGCACCCTGTCCTGGATGTATCTGCCCCCCCCCAGTCAGTTCCTACTAGATATTGAATGAATGAATGATTGTAACTGCTATATATTATATTCATATACTTGTGTTATGACTGTGTATGTATAATTAGCCATGTGATAATTGTTTAATGTGTTTCAGGTTCTGGAGGGATGGAGAACCTAATGATTCTAATAAAAATGAAGACTGTGTTCTTACTAATAACCACTTAGAAGAAAAATCCACCTGGATTGATTATCCCTGTAACAACCCTCTGTATGGAATGTGTGAGACGAGAGATTTTTATCTGAACTGAACATAAGAACAGAACTTTTCATAATGATTTCTTTGTATTAAACATTTTTCTTCTTAAAGCATTTATTCCACTGTGTGTGGGAGTGTGATTGATGATAGTGTGCATTATTTACTTTAGAGCAGGGTTTCTCAACGGGTTCCCACCCGGAACCCACATGTTCTCATGTTCATTAAGTCGTGATCCACATTTATAGAACACAAACCAAACACATTTACTTTTAAAAGATGTTGCTGAACTTATGCTGCGCTGCTTATGACTGTATAACAGTATGTTATGTATATGTGTGTGAGTAGGGGGGGGCTGATTTTCTCAATAAATTGTCTTCTACTTTTATAGAATATTTGTATCAGGTTCTTTCATCCAAAATAAAAACACCACAAAACATTTTAGGGACATTAAAGTAACGCTATTTGGTTCTGTGGATGTTTGTGAGCAGGACAAACGGGATCACATTTAGTGTTGCCACCTTTTAATAATGAAAATAAGACACGCTCACGTCATTTTGTAAATCTTGTGCAATTCAGCTGTTTGTCTACATTACACTGTACCCCTCGGAACACATGACTGCGCTAATTATTAATCACAGCGTACCATAGTTAGATATACAGTATTAAAGGTTTATTTTTATCACCTATAGCTGCTCACATTCTAACATGCAGATTCACACTCTTTGTCATTTCAGGTTCTGAGGAGGAAAAAAAAAGACCACAAAAAAATAGCCAAGGGAGTGTATGTTTTTAAAAAGCACTGACCCACAAAATAAAATCAAAGTGCTCATTAGCTTTACTCCTGGTTCAACAAACGAAATGTAGAAAACCAACCCAGCCATCTTGAAAAAAGATCACAGATATAATACACTATTAAACGGACAGTCGGTACTTCAAAGCAAGTAACAAACTCCTGCAGATAAATGAGACTCGGAGTCATTCAGTCATGTTCCACGGTGACAAAAACAAAGCAGGGTTTTGAGAAAAGACAAAAGAATTAAATAAAACACACAACAGGCAAAACAGCAACGCTCATTCCTGTAACCTACACCTTAACCAATTAGCAGCTTCATATATAAGATTTTTAATTGAATAAAATACATTGCAAAGCATAATTCAGACCTGTGTTCTTGTATACACAAGCATGCAAATACATGTAGCCCGTAATAGAAAACCACCAATCTACCAAACAACTCAAAATTACAACCAAAATCTACAATTTACACACCACACCAATAATAAAATAACTTTAATACCACGCTCCTTTATACTGTACACACCCCGCAGCCAGACACTGCAATATCATTTAATCATTTTCATAACAACATATTAAACAATCAACCGCAACCCTACCTCGTCGGGATCGCTGTTCCAATTCTACTGGCACATGAATCAGTAGATGACCAAAGCAAATCTCTGCTTACACACTGCAGCCGAGAGTCCGTCACAAACAGTTGAAGTGACAATAAGAGTTTTGACCAGCAGGGGGGGCTTGTGTGCCAATGCAGCACTGAACAGTGAACGTTTTCTCGAACCATTTTAATGGAAAGCTTCAAGCTTTCACGAGGCTTCATCAACACGTCACTAGTTCTGAGTGCCGCGTTTATAAAAACATAAAAATAAAATAAAATGAGCAGCGAATCTCAGCAATCAAACGCCGCTTCCTCCATCCAGCAGCAAAGTTAGGCAACGTGACTGACGGCTTCTGATTGGCTCAATTCGAGCACGTGACCTCCACCTGTCCGCAGGTCTTCATTGTGTTCAGGTGAACACTCGAGTGTGTTCAGTGATGGATTGGTGATGGAGTGTTCTGGGTGCATCTGCCCAGCGCCCCAAACGTTCTCCCCTGGATGGGCATGAGGAACCCGAGTAGAGGATGAAGCAGCCGATAATGAATAAATATATATATATATATATATATATATATATATATATATATATATATATATATATATATATAGTAGCTGTAAATCGGATGTAGCTTAAATTGGTTTAGTACCAAATTATGTGTAAATTTAATTACTATTGTGAAAATACATTATAAATCTTTATTATTAATAATATGGCTTTATTATTATACTCAACGTGGAACACATTGCTACAAAAATAAAATACAAAATACAAGAACAACAATCCACTGCACTGGATGATGCTGTAGAAATTGTAGGAGTAGCAACAGTTCCAGTAGACACACTAGAACCTTCATTAGGTTCTCATGTTTGTCCATTATCTTCTCATTGAACTGTGTGTGAGTGTGTGTGTGTGTGTGTGTGTGTGTGTGTGTGTGTGTGTTTGTTTGTTTGTGCAACCCCTCCCCACCTGCTCAGGTTAGATAAACAGACTCCGCCCACATCAGCAAATGTACATCTTTAAAAGTTAATGACGTGTAATGTAAATAATTCAATGCAAACCCTTTAACGATTAATTTCAGTTCCAGGTTGTGAGATCACAAAACACAAAAAAATAGCCAGGGGAGTGAGTAAAAAATATATACATGTCCCTTCAGTGTAACAGTCACTTCCTTTTTTTAACATCTCCATAAGGTAGAGTCTGTTAAAACCAGTTTATTGACTGTGAGCTGACGACGCTGACATAAAGGCAAGGGGTACAAACACCAATGAAAACATACAGAACCATTTAGGTGTTTAGGCTGAAACACAGTTTCACCCCCCTCCCCAACATTAGCCAACCTATTCTCTTAATTATTTATCCACCTGGATGGACAATTACTACAAAAACTGTCACGATTGCCCCTAGGGCTCACCAGGGCTCACCAAACTCTGGGGCAGACCGCGCTACATACTGTAGACAAGAGGTGGCAGACAAAACCGAACAGGGATAAAGTCAGTAAACAAACACCAAATAATTTATTAATAAAAATAAGTGATTAACACAAAACTACCACCCAAGAAAAAAAAGGGAAAGCCCAAAGTCCTAAATGACCTAAAAAGGTATGTTAGATGTTCAATAAACGGCCTTGGAGATGCAGGTTGTTCCAAACAGTTTTTAATGCAAGTTACTGAATAATCAACCAAGTGTACAGAAAAATCATCAATGGCAGGCAACCACGATTGATGAGAGAGCTCTGACTCTCAAAGATCCAGTTTCAGTTTATAAACCTTAGGAGGGCTGTCCTTTTCCAATGTATGTGCATAAGCAGTCCTTTGTCTTGTTGAGAACATCCTCTTAAACATCTCAGACTTCTCCACCATCTGGTCCTGCTTCCTGCCTCCTCCTAGGGCATGAACTTAAGGCCTGTTTCTGTTGACTGTCCCATTGTTCCTGTTTTGCATCTTCAGTTGAACCATTAAAACACATAGATTACATACATTCATACAGTTAGGATAAATTAATGCAATTTATGTCTTTTATGTTTAATAAATTCCAACAGTCCCCCCTTTCACACCCTAATAAGGGTGTGACCATATTAACTAAAGTTTTACTAAAAATGTGTGTCCTATTGTTCATGTGCGGATGGTGTTGAGGCGTCTTCTTTCCTCTGAAAAGACTATGTCTCTTAGAGGTTCTTCTGTTCCTCCCCGTGGTCCAGTGCATATCAGTACATTTCTAAACAATTAACATAATATTTCCTTGTGGTGTATGCTTTTATGAAAATGTGCGGTGTGTGTCACAGAGTATAGTTGTTGGTTTTCTTGGTCTTGGAGACTGTCCATGTCTCCTACCAGACCATTCCTCGTCTGTGGTCTTCGCTCTGGTCCGAACTTATGATTATGTGACTTAAAAAATAGAAAAAATGTAAATCAAATTTGTACAGGATTTACAGTTGAGTAATCAATCTCTTGCCTTTTTGGCTTGATTAGTCAACTTACCTAGTACTCATTTTCAAGTTTAGTTAGACTAAAGTAAAAAAGTTTTATTTTTACCTTTTATGAGCTCTTATGCCAGAGCACAGGATCAACATAAAATGCAACTCATTTAAATTAGGATTAATTTATTTAATTTTCAGAAATTTTGCTCAGTTTCTCCCAATTGGTCTCTAATTTCCTTCAACATTCGTGAAGGCTCAGGAGCGGGTGTACAATGTGTAAGATGGTGCCAAATCTCCCCTTTTTTACCTTTTAATTTTTGACCACGTATGAAGTTACCTCTAAACTTCATATGGTCCTGACCATCTAGGATTTATCCACTTTTCTTGTGGATCTTAATCCTCACCCAGTTCTCTGACATGGGGCTCTATTCAGTCAAGTCTACGTCAGTCATTGTCCCCCCTTTTCCGGTGGCCACCTCTTCTGCTGCTTTACCTGTGAAGGGAGACTTTTGTAAAGTTTATTAGTGCAGTTATATACTCCGCTTTTCTGCAGTTTCCTCCACTTTCCATATGTCTGAAGTTTATATCTACTGTCTCTTAGAGGTCCAGGCATCCTCCTATATGAAGGAAGTTCCTATGGGATTCAATGAGTTTAATTAGATCTTGCTAATTTCCCTAAATTTGAAGACTCATTTGCTTGTGTGATATGTAAGTTACATTGGTTTGTGGCTGCTCTCAATAGCTCATTGTTCTCTGTGGCCCCGCTGAGTCAGTGTAATTGATTAATTACCAATTATCCCTTACTTAATCCCATTGCTCTAATATAAGAACATAGTTCACTTAAAGACCAAGTTAAGTTCACTTTAAAATTCACTACATATGTAAAATGACATTACTAATTCGAAAAATAACATCATTGTGATCAAAAAAATTTTTTCACAAACATATCTCTGACCTCCCCCCTTTTGAAACAATACAGCATTTTCAATGCCATTTGTTTCAAAAACATCCAGTTAGAATGTTTTCTCATAATCGGCTATTGCTAAATTCGTGACCTGCCAAACTGCAATACTATGGAAAAATGATTCAATACAAAGTTATTATTTTAACTGGATCAAGCTGTCAGCTCCGTCCACTAGAACCTGCAAATTGACATGTTAGGTTAATAAAGTTAAAATTATTTCCATGGAAATCACAAAGCATGTTAAATGTAAAATTTGATCATTTAGGCCGCCTTCAGTGCACAACCTGGAAAAAATAAAACCTTCCTGTGGAGAAAGTATATTATTCATAACTTTGTCCTCATTAGGTAACGTCAGTCAGTCAAGTCTGAGTTATTAAAAGTCAAACCTTCATCCGTCATTAAACAAAAATGGTGCTCTGTCTATTTTATGCCTCATAATTAAAAATATTTTATTAAGCTATAAACTATATTCAACAACAGTTAAACCACACCACAACCAATTCAAAAACAACACACAACTGCCTTCTTGTCAAACAGCAATAAATTCTTCACACCCCCAACCTCTACACTCCTGTGACCTCATAACAGACACACACACAGACAGACACCCCCCACTCACACACATACACACAGAATGTTAGAACAGATTAGGACAGAGTGGAGACAAAGCTTGTGAGGAATGTATCTCTTATTCAACCTTAAATTACCTATTAATTTAAGTCAAACAAATACTCATATTTCTTATAAACAAATTTATTAGCTTTTTTATCTATTTAACCTTTAACCCTATGTTAATTATTTTAAACCTAAATGGCATTAATTAATTTGTGTAACATGTGATTTGACCTTAGTGCTGGCAGAAGTTCAGGTTCAGTCAAACTGGCTATATTGATGGACCGGTAAAATGGACAGCTCTCTGATCCTAAGATACTGTCCATATTAATTCCATAGCGTCGGCGTCTCCCTGATCCTCACCCATCTTTGGCCGAGCACGCCCTCTCTTTTCGCTTGGAATTCTCACACTCCATCATCATGTATTTTCAGAGCATACTGTGACTCCAAGCCTTGACATGTTCACCATTTTTTCAACTCAGCAAATGCTTTAATGAATTTTTGTCTTTTATCAAACATTTTGTTACTTAACTTAATATTGTATCTTGTTATTTTACCCTCACTTACTTCTACCATAACTTATTTATTTTATTTAGTAATTTACTCATTTGCTTTTTGGTTATGCTAGTTTTAATTTTATCATTTTCAACTAGAATATAAGCTGAGAAAAGTGTACAGTAGAAAATTTACGTTAATTCTTTCACTCGTGACATCATACACTCAGTCTTAATCCACACAAACCCTCAGAAGTAAACAGAATAATGTTATAACCCTCTATAACACTAATTCAAACCAGACTGGTCACAGAAATTATCTAAGCTATTCTCAGAAAACTGAGGTTTCCGATTTCAGAAATATCCTTTGAATATGAGGAGTGTCGACTGTTGAGCTTGTCAGTCTCAGGGTACAGTCATTAATAACAGTAATGGTTGTCGGGGCCGAAAACATCACATATGGTAAATAATCTATTTCCTATTTGAAATATCATTCCTTTTCTATACAACTTTTTGCATTTAATATTGTCAACAAATCTCTACCCATGTTATGAGTCCGGCTCAGATAGAACAGAGGAGACGTTGATGCAAAAACAACGGTGGTTTATTACACCAATCAAAACAGCAGCGACCGAGTGGCACGTGACAGCGTATGTGATAGTAAGCAGGATCACTGGAACACTCGCTGGATGTCAACGTGCGTCGCTTGAACACCAGGACTGGCAGCGAACCTGGTATCAAGCAGAAGAGAATGAAAACAGACAAACCAAGACCAACACAAGATATAAACACCGGGGAATAGGTTAAACAAAGAGAATGGGGAAAAAAGCGTGAAAGGAGGAGCTAAATAGAATAGACACAGGATAGAGGAGGTGAAGTGCTGGACAAGGCGGTAACCAGGGAGAACCGAGGATGGGTAACTGGGAAGGAAACACACCTACGGGGACCTGGAACCGCGAGACAGAGAAGTGGTTAATACGAGATGGGTTAAGTGTGTTATATACACCGACAGTGGAGTGATTAGTAATAAAAAGTGAGAATATGTTAAGGATACTAACCATCAAAACCGGGCACGGACTTTCCTTCCACACACAACAAACACACAAGATCCTAAAACTAAATGAAGGGGGAAAAGGACGGGGACGAGGGAAAGGGAGAGAGGGAGGACGAGAGGTTGATAGAAGCGGGGAACAGAGAGATAGGGACACGCTACAACTAAACACACTCAAAATCGCACTCACCCAACGAAGACCAAAACACGGAAGAAGACTGAGGAAGAAGGCAGGATGTATCACTAGGATAAACGCTCGGTACAGTCGTAAACGGCTAATACTTCGCGCCAGGCCAGCGAAAAGGAAAACCTTATAAAGGAAAGAAAGAACCCGGAAACAATGAACCTCACCTGGTGTACGGAGAACGCGCGCTGATTAGTAGGCGGGGCTAGGGGAACGTGCCGCAGCGCTGCGGTCTCTGACATAGCCCCCCCCCGAAGAGGTCGTCATGGGGGAGCCAACGGGGACCCCAGTAGACGGCCTCGTGGAACTAGCTAAGGGAGAACAGGAACGGGAGTTACGGGCTATACTACTGGGGCGTGAGGATCCTTCGGGGAAAGTCGTGGGAGGATGTACTTCAGGGACCGGATGGGATGGTGGGAGGGGTATCTCAGGGGGAGGCTGGGAGCGGGGACGACCCCTAGGTCTAGCAGAAATGGAATGGGGGCGACCCCTCGGCCTACTGGAAAGGGAACGGGAAGGTCTACCTCTCTGGGAAGAGGAATGGGAAGGTCTACCTCTTTGGGACGAAGAGCGGGGTGGTCTGCCTCGGGGTCGGGGAGCAGGGCATTGGGGATGAGTCAGGTGGAATTGGTCCAGTAGAGTCCTGTCCAGTATGTCAGTACGTTTCGTCCATGATCTTTCCTCAGGTCCGTAACCCTCCCAGTCTACAAGATACTCAAGTCCAGTGTCAGTCCTGCGTGAGTCCAGTATCCTGTCAATGGTGTATAGGGGACGGTCATGGGGAAGTTCTTGGGTAAGTTGCTGATGGGGTTGAGAGTCAAGGGGGCCAGGATTGAAGGGTTTGAGAAGGGAGACATGGAATGACGGGGAGATTCTGAGTCGGGGAGGAAGTTGTAGGGTAAAAGTCACGTCATTAACTTTTTTGATGATAGGATAAGGACCAATAAATCTGGCGTTAAGTTTCTTGCTGCCTGGTATGCGTAAGTCTTTAGTGGACAGCCAGACTTGGTCTCCGATCTGATAGTCGGGACCCTCACTCCTTCTGCGGTCGGCGAAGTGCTTGGAGCGGGCGTTGCTCTCTGTAATCCGTTGATGGACCGTTTCCCATATGTCCTCGCTCTTCCGGAACCATTCGTCTACCGCTGGGGCGTTGGAAGGAGTGGGATCCCAGGGGGCAAAGGGAGGTTGGAAACCAAGGACACACTGGAACGGAGTGAGTGCTGTGCTGGAGCTTCTGAGTGAGTTCTGGGCGATTTCGGCCCATGGGAGGAACGTGGCCCAGTCATGTTGTTTTCTTTGGCAGTACGTCCGCAGGAATTTGCTCAGTTCTTGGTTCGCCCGTTCGCACTGCCCGTTACTCTCCGGGTGGTACCCCGACGTGAGGCTGATAGAGGCCCCCAGCTTCTTGATGAAAGCCTCCCACACGGCCGAGGTGAATTGGGGACCTCTGTCCGAAACAATGTCCTCTGGGAGACCGAAATGACGAAAAACCTCATGAAATAGACTTTCAGCAGTTTGGAATGCTGAGGGCAATGCAGGCAGGGCAATGAATTTCACCCCCTTGGAGAAACGGTCCACCACCGACAAGATGCAGGTGTTCCCTTCAGAGATGGGGAGGTCGGTGATGAAGTCCACCGCAATGTGGCTCCAGGGGCGGTGTGGGGCGGGTAAGGGTTTGAGCGGGCAGAGAACGGGGGGACTTGGAGGCCGCACAGGTGGCGCACGAGGTAATGACTCTGTTGATATCGGCCCGCATGGCAGGCCACCAGTACTTCTGCCGGATCTTGTCCATGGTGCGTTCTATCCCTGGGTGGCCCGAGCTGGTATTGGTGTGAACCCAGGAGATGAGTTGCTGCCGGAATTGTAGCGGAACATAGATCTTGTTGGGGGGAATCTTCACCCTATTAGGTGGGGGTTCTCTCTGGTTCATCTCCTGGATCTCATCGTCCAGCTCCCAGGAAATGGTTTGGACGAACACACTGGATGGCAGAATGGACTTGACCGGGGGTTCCGCCTTGTCCTGATCCTCGAACTTGCGGGACAGGATGTCTGCTTTAGCGTTCTCCTTGCCAGGCCGGTACGTCACAGTGAACTCAAATCTGTTGAAGAATAAGGACCACCGAGCTTGTCGGGCATTAAGGCGACGTGCCGACTTCAGGCATTCTAGGTTGCGGTGGTCCGTAATGACTTGAACAGGGAACTTGGCGCCCATAAGCCAATGTCGCCATTCTTCGAAAGCCAGCTTAATGGCGAGTAATTCCCGATCTCCGACGTGGTAGTTCTGTTCGGCCGGCGTGAGTTTGCGTGAGTAGTAGGCAATGGGGTGAAGTCTAGGAGGCTCGCCTTGCCGTTGGGACAGGATCCCGCCGACGCCCAGGGAAGAGGCGTCAACCTCTACCACAAAAGGAAGCTCGGGGTCCGGATGGGCGAGCACTGGAGCAGTGGTGAACGCCTTCTTGAGCCTCCTAAATGCTGTCTCGGCCTTCTCCGACCACATCAGCTTCTTGGGTTTATCCCTTAGTAGACTGGTGAGGGGTAGTACGGTTTGACTGAAAGACCTTATGAATCGGCGGAAAAAGTTTGCAAATCCCAGGAAACTCTGTAGTTCTTTGATGGTGCGTGGGCGTCTTCCATTCCAGTACGGCTTTGACCTTGCTGGGGTCCATCTGAATACCATGAACGTTGATGACGTATCCCAGGAAAGCGATTTCTTTAAGGTTGAACTCACATTTCTCTGCCTTAACATACAATCCATGCTCTAGTAACCGTTCAAGAATCCTTCTGGTGTTGCTGACGTGGGACTTGGAATCAGGCGAGTAAATGAGAATGTCATCCAGGTATACGACCGCACATCTTCCCAGGAACTCTCTTAGGACATCATTAACCAGACATTGGAACACAGACGGGGCATTGGTCAGCCCGAATGGCATGACGAGGTACTCGTAATGTCCCGCAGTGGTACTGAAAGCAGTCTTCCACTCGTCGCCCTCCTTGATCCTCACCAGGTTGTAAGCGTTGCGGAGGTCAAGCTTGGTGAAGATCTTAGCACTGCGCAGTTGTTCAAGTGCCGAGGGGACGAGTGGGAGGGGGTAGGTGTATCTCTTAGAAATCTTATTGAGCTCCCGGTAATCGATACAAGGGCGGAGAGTGCCATCCTTCTTGGGGACGAAAAAAAAACTGGAACTGACCGGGGACTTGGAGGGTCGGATAAATCCTTGCGCAAGTGCCTCAGCGATGTATTCCTCCATTACGGCCGTTTCCTTGACGGAGAGCGGGTACGGCATGGTACGCGGAAATTTGGCGCCAGGCAGGAGCTCAATGGAGCAATCATAATCACGGTGTGGGGGAAGACGGCAGGCGTGACCCTTACTGAACACTATCGCGATGTCCTGGAACTCGGGAGGGACATTAGGAAGTAAATGCTCCGTCGTAGCCCTGGTAGCTGCCACCGTCTTCACTTTGGTGAGCGGTGTAAGACAGTGGGTGTGACAGCGTGGAGACCAGGACAGGATCTCCAGGGGGTCCCAGGTCAGGGAGGGATTGTGATCACGCAGCCACGGTTGACCTAATATGACAGGAGAGATAGTGGTAGACATGACAAAAAGACTCCGCCTCTCGTAGTGGAGCATCCCTAGGCGTAGAGAGATGGGAGTGGTGCGGTGGGTGATGTTCCCCACGGTCTTGCCGTTGACTCCCGATATTCTTAGCGGCGTTTTGATGGGAACCGTGGGCACACGAAGCTTCTGCACCAGTTTCAGGTCGATGAAGTCCCCCTCAGAACCCGAGTCAATCAGTGCTGTTACCAAACACACATTACTCTTGTGAGTGAGTTGAATAGAAATGCGTGAACTGGATTTATGACTGGGTTGGAGTGAGCTCACCTGAGGAGGCTTGTGGCTTCTGGGAGACTCCTTGAACTTCCTCTCGTTTCTCGGGGTCTCTGCCCGTCTCACCGGTCTCACTGGGCACTCCAACCGTTGGTGTCCCGCTTCTCCACAATACATACAGAGTCGGTGCCGGAAACGCTCATTCTTTTGTCTCATGGTGAGATGAGACCGTCCCATCTCCATGTCCTCCTGGTCAGGGGTGGTGGAGGTTTGGCGCGGTTGGCTAGGAGGCGGGTGGTGGAAGCTCGGCGCATCATGGAAGTCCAACTGAATGGCTAACTCGATGACTTCCTCCAGACTCATGTGAAGAGAGCGGTAGAGGAGTTCTCTCTGCATCTTAGGATGAAGACCGGCCTTGAACTGGGAAATAAGTGCTATGTTGTTCCAACCACTCGAGGCAGCCAAAGTGCGGAACTGGAGGGCATACTCCGCTACGCTCTGTCCTCCTTGTTTGAGACGGCGCAGCTCGTCCCCCGCTGAGACGCCATGTCGAGGGTGGTTGAATACGCTGCGAAATGCCGAGAGGAAGCGTTGAAGATCGGAGACCTCGGGACCATTTGTCTGCCAGATGGCCGTAGCCCAGGTGGATGCCGCCCCCGTGAGCCCCGTGACAGCGTATGTGATAGTAAGCAGGATCACTGGAACACTCGCTGGATGTCAACGTGCGTCGCTTGAACACCAGGACTGGCAGCGAACCTGGTATCAAGCAGAAGAGAATGAAAACAGACAAACCAAGACCAACACAAGATATAAACACCGGGGAATAGGTTAAACAAAGAGAATGGGGAAAAAAGCGTGAAAGGAGGAGCTAAATAGAATAGACACAGGATAGAGGAGGTGAAGTGCTGGACAAGGCGGTAACCAGGGAGAACCGAGGATGGGTAACTGGGAAGGAAACACACCTACGGGGACCTGGAACCGGGAGACAGAGAAGTGGTTAATACGAGATGGGTTAAGTGTGTTATATACACCGACAGTGGAGTGATTAGTAATAAAAAGTGAGAATATGTTAAGGATACTAACCATCAAAACCGGACACGGACTTTCCTTCCACACACAACAAACACACAAGATCCTAAAACTAAATGAAGGGGGAAAAGGACGGGGACGAGGGAAAGGGAGAGAGGGAGGACGAGAGGTTGATAGAAGCGGGGAACAGAGAGATAGGGACACGCTACAACTAAACACACTCAAAATCGCACTCACCCAACGAAGACCAAAACACGGAAGAAGACTGAGGAAGAAGGCAGGATGTATCACTAGGATAAACGCTCGGTACAGTCGTAAACGGCTAATACTTCGCGCCAGGCCAGCGAAAAGGAAAACCTTATAAAGGAAAGAAAGAACCCGGAAACAATGAACCTCACCTGGTGTACGGAGAACACGCGCTGATTAGTAGGCGGGGCTAGGGGAAAGCGCCGCAGCGCTGCGGTCTCTGACAACCCATTTAATTTACTGGACAATTTAATTATTGATGTTTTAATGTTCTACCTCCAATATTTGTTACGACAGGTTGTTTATTAATATGAGTATCTACTGTCACCGAATATCCTACTGTTTTCCCCTATTCTTCCTCTATTTGTTCTTTGTCTGTTTCTTACTACCCCTGGCCCCAACTATATGGAGACCCCGGATAAGGAGTAAGGTCAACCCCTGTCTGCGGACAAGTTTACCCCGTGTGGTGGAAAAAGGAGTCCCATCCTGTGTTGTAAATGATTTTGACATCTATGCTGTGTAAACATAGGCCGGAGAAGAATTTGCTGATTTATTGAATGGGGAGGTGATTTACAAGCCAACTGCGTACTTGTTTTATCCTTCTTATCTTTATTCTACTTTTCCACTAGTAGTTTAAGTAAAATTTTAGTCAGTTCTTTTATTTCTATTACTTACATTTCATATATATTTATACTACATCTAACTGCCCTTCACATGTCTTCACTATCAGAACTTTGGGTTTTTCTATTCATCAAGCTTTTATCTATCTTTTGATCCCCTGTCATTTCCATGGTGATATGTTGTCTACATGTATATGGACCTCCAATCTCATGTACAGAGCGTGCAGGAGTGTGTCCCCATTGTGCTTGTGTGTTCCACGTGTCTGATGGGTTTATTGGAGGTTTAGCTGGTACATTTGTAGATCTATTAGGGTATTGTTGATCCATGAGCTGTAATATAATTATGGAGTCCTCTGGATCTGGCTTATGTTTTTAATATGTGATTGTAAGTTTGCCACTTGATTCTGTAATTGTTTTATAACTGATTGTTGGTCAAATTCCCCTGTTATATCTAAGGTACCTTTTTTAATCTCTATATGTCCACTTTCTATATTCAATACAGGAGTTTGCACTACTGTTTGTGTACAGGCTTGTGGTATCTGAGGATAAATCGGTCTGTACGGTGGTGGGGGTGGTATGGGAGTGGTTAAATCTATGAGGGGATCTGTTGGTGTGTCTAGTTCTAAAAACAGAGCTTTATCACTTTGTACTGGTGAAGTTAAGCTCTCATCCTGTTTTAATGTACTTTGTGTGAGTGTTTCGGGTGGAGTCTCTTGTTTTAATTTATTTTTAGTTTGCCTTTCTAATTCCGCCCTCATATGTGTCAGGAGCAACAGACAACATGAATTTTGTTTATTCACCTCGTCCAATGTCCTTTTAAGTTTACCAAACCGATACGATCCCCCTTGTTCCCAATCTTTCTCAGCTTTTCTAATTTCACCTTTATAATAATGATATACCTTTGTCCTATCCTCCTGAGTAGGAGCTGGGTCTGAGTTTCCAGGCATCAGGCCTCTTATTTGGCATGATGTAAACAATGTTGTCAAATGTTTCTGCACTTTTGGTCTTTTATTTGGTTCTGTGACAGAGGCTATTCTATCCCATACTTTTTCCATAAACTCTTCAGTGTTCATTTTAGTTTGATTTGTATCTCTTTTACTTAATTACAACACAATCACCCCGTCCAACATGGAACTTAAGTTCCCAGTTGATGTCCCTTAATTGACAAAGTTATTAGCCAAGCTTCTACCTTCTCAGGCGGACCAAAAGTCCTTTGTCAATGGTAACATACAACTGAGCCCTTCTGTTAAGTTCCTCTATACCCAAAATATTCTACTCAGTCTCTAGGTCCTAATGACCAAATATATCACCAAGTGGTTTCGTAGCATGAGTATCAGCCACATGGGTTTATATTAGAGCTGAGAATTCATATAATTACACACTATATATTTATATACCATTATATAACAGCAATTTAAACAAGACCGGTCACACAAATTGTACACTTGTAAATAAAGCAAAAGCAAAGCCAAATGATCACCGTGACGGTTTTTACCATGGAATGCTCCACTGTTCACCGTCGTCACGATGCCCTAGTCAGCAGTGTCCTACGTAATATAGGCTTCGGGTGATCTGGGGCCGCCCCGCGTCGCCCCACCTCAGCAAGAGGCGCAAAGCCTAGTTCTGAACTAGTGACTGAATTTCCTGCTATTCAGTCCCTTGGACTCCTGGAGCCAAGATTTACTAACTTAAAGGACTAGGGGTGTCTCGGTTTCCCCCGTTCTCGCCCTTTCTTTCCGTCTGAACCTTGTCGAAACCGTGATTGTTCAGTTCCTATGTGTTCGGTTAAATTAATTAACAGGGACAATAAGCCTCGTAGACAATACAGTTCTGTTTTCAGCGCTCCCTAACCTAAAAAGCCTAAAATCGTATAATCGCCTACCGACGTGTCAAAAACTTAAAACATAAAAATATCTAATCTAATCTTAGAAAACAAAAGGTCGCATTGTTTCCCTTTTTCAGGTTTTCTTTTCCCATTAAGGCCAATTACTGCCAGTATACAGTCCCTATCTAACACATGACTTAACAATGGGGATGAATAAGTCTCCTAGATAAAGGCAGTTCAGTTACTTAATGTTCCCTCTCTAATCTATTGTAAGGTTTTGTATAACATTTAGGAGTAATACATTGTAATTCATAATGAGTTGAATAGTTCATGGAACAGATGAACTGACTATGTGATGAATGAGCATGGGAACGAGTCTAAATGTCTTGTTGCATGGTCAGCAGAAGTTTTGAATAATGGGACTGTCAACAAGACCCTGTCATAAATTCATACCCTTGAGGGGGGCAGGAAGAAGGACCAGATGGTGGAGATGTTTAAGAGAATGGTCTCTCCAAGACAAAGGACTGTTTATGCACATACATAGGAAAAGGACAGCCCTCCTAAGGTATATAAACCGAAGATGGATCTTTGAGAATCAGAGCTCTCGGGGGATAGCAACGGGTTGCTATCGTCCATATTTTCATTGTTTGATATTTTACACTGTCTATTCAGTAAAACGCATTAAATTATTTTGGAATGGAACCGCCGACTTCTGACCGTTTTTATGAAACGTAACAATTGGTGACCTCGACGTGATAAAACGGTTTCAGAAAGATGCGGAGCGGTTTGGATCGCACATTTACCTTTTGCTGTCTGTTGCAAGCTGCACTTCGTTAATTTTGATGTGCACATCGATTTGGTAAGCAGGAACCTGTTACAGTCGAATCCTGTATATTGAGTTTTGCCAAATTTAATCTTAACGTGTGTACAGCACCACAACAGACTCTCAGGGCACAAATGAGTTTTACTGAATAATTAAGTAATTTTATTATTATTATATATTATTGTATGAATATTATGTTTGTTGTTTGGATTAGGATTTAGAGTTTGGTTTCTGGTACTCATCTGGTAAAGTTTGTAGACTCACATTGAGCGGGGAGAACAGAGCCCCCTCCCTTTGTGCTCTTCACTGAGGCACAGAGGGGCATGTCACCTCCTTTACACAGGTTCACACAGACAGCTGACTTCTTCCTATTTCCAGGACAACAACTAGAAGTACAGGTAAGAACTTTAATATTATTTTGGAAAGATTAGAGAGGGAACATTAAGTAACTGAACTGCCTTTATCTAGGAGACTTATTCATCCCCATTGTTAATTCATGTGTTGGATAGGGACTGTATACTGGCAGTAATTGGCCTTAATGGGAAAAGAAAACCGGAAAAAAGGGAAACAAGGCGACCTTTTTGTTTTCTAAGATTAGTTTAGATATTTTTATGGTTTAAGAGTGTGACGCGCGCAGTTTACTGGGGAAACTTGGAGACCCAATGGAGATTTATTTTAGCTTTTAAGGTTAGAATACGCTGAAAACGGAACTGTTCTGTCTACGAGGTCTATTGGCCCTGGTTAATTATATTTCCCGGGCACGTAGAAACTGTACATTATAGTGTCTATGTTTTTCAGTCGGTTAAGGAAGCTTCAGAAAGAGGGAAACTTGGAGACCTTTTTGCTTTCTAGTTTAGTTAGTATACGCTGAAAACAGAACTGTTTTGTCTATGAGGTCTATTGGCCCTGGTTAATTATATTTCCCGGGCACGTAGAAACTGTACATTATAGTCTCGATGAGTTTCAGGCGATGAAAGAAAGTGTGGAAGGGGCAACAAAGGACACCCGGAGCTTTCTAAGAACAGGTTAGTTTTTATTATTTTTAAGTATTTTAGTTGATGTTGGGATCCCAGATAACATATTAGCCTATATTACTGCTGATTCAGACAAATGTGACGACATTTGTACACTGGAGCAGATATTACGGTAAGAGGTATAGTATGGTCATCAAATTGTGAATTATATGGTGTATAAGGTGTATCTGAGGGGATAAGTGTGTAATTATATGAATCCTCAGCTCTAATATAAACCCATGTGGCTGATGCTCATGCTACGAAACCACTCTGTGATATATTTGGTCGTTAGGACCTAGAGACTGAGTAGAATATTTGGGTATAGAGGAACTTAACAGAAGGGCTCAGTTGATTGTTACCATTGACAAAGGACTTTTAGTCCGCCTGAAAAGGTAGAAGCTTGGCTAATAACTTTGTCAATTAAGGGACATCAATTGGGAACTTAAGTTCCATGTTGGACGGGGTGATTGTGTTGTAATTAAGTAAAAGAAATACAATTCAAACTAAAATGAACACTGAACAGTTTATGGAAAAAGTTTGGAATAGAATAGCCTCTGTCACAGAACCAAATAAAAGACCAAAAGTGCAGAAACATTTGACAACATTGTTTACATCATGCCAAATAAGAGGCCTGATGCCTGGAAACTCAGGAGGATAGGACAAAGGTATATCATTATAATAAGGGCGAAGTAAGGAAAGGCGGAAAGGATTGGGAACAAGGGGGATCATATCGGTTTGGTAAACTCAAAAGGACATTGGACGAGGTGAATAAACAAAATTCACGTTGTCTGTTGCTCCTGACACATATGAGGGCAGAATTAGAAAGGCAGACCAAAGATAAACTAAAGCAAGAGACTCCACCTGAAACATCCACACAAAGTACATTAAAACAGGATGAGACCTTAACTTCACCAGTGCAAAGTGATAAAGCTCTGTCTTTAGAACTAGACACACCAACAGATCCCCTCATAGATTTAACCACTCCCATACCACCCCCACCACCGTACAGACCGATTTATCCTCAGATACCACAAGCCTGTACACAAACAGTAGTGCAAACTCCTGTATTGAATATAGAAAGTGGACATTTAGAGATCAAAAGAGGTGCTTTAGATATACCGGAGGAATTAGACCAACAAACGGTTATAAAACAATTACAGGATCAAGTGGCAAACTTACAATCACATATTAAACACAAGCCAGATCCAGAGGATTCCACGGTTGTACTAAAAAGCACAGATCAACAATACCCTAATAGATCTACAAATGTACCAGCTGAACCTCCAATAAATTCATCAGACACGTGGAACACACAAGCACAATGGGGACACACTCCTGCACGCTCGGTAAATGAGATTGGAGGGCCATATACATGTAGGCAGCATATCCCCATGGAAATGACAGGAGATCAAAAAATAGAAAAAAGATTAATGAATAGAAAAACCCACAGTTCTGAAAGTGATGACTGTAAGGAAGAAAGTGATAGTGAAGTATCTGAAGGTATTAAGAAAGAAGCAAAAAGACTTAAAAAGAGAGTATTAAGAAATAAAGTGGCTGAAAAAAGGTTGCAAAAACAACAGGAAGAAGAAGGGAAGCTCCTGAATCACAAAAATGTAAGATTGGTAGTACAGAAAGGGCTGATTTATGGTACAATGACAGATGACATTGATGGTTCGGGCGAATTTTTATCAACTTATGAGGATGAAAGTGATAAACTGAGGGACAGCCGGGAATTCACTCAAACTCAAAGTTGTGAAATCCCCCAAAATCCTTTAATTACCATACAAACTGGACAACAGGTCTACAAACCATGGAGCCACAGAGATATGGATGGGTTACTAGCTAAATTGCCACCATTAACTAGGGGTGGACAAGCGTGGGTGACTAAGTTTGAACAATATACAGCAGGAGAAAAGTTGTGCTTGGGTGATATTAGAGTGATAATAGTTAGATTAGAAGGTAAAAGGAAGTTACAATAGATTGAAATAACAGCGGGAGTTTGAAAAAAAAAGCAGGAAACACCATTGTTGAGCATAAGGAAAGATTTATGGAATACTCTTAAAGAGTTCTACCCAGCAACTCATAGTTTGATGTCTTTAGTAGCTTTGAAAATAAGGAGGATGAAGACATGGTGACTTTAAAAAAAAGTATAGTGATTTGTGAATGGAAGCAAAAGGAGAAAGACATAAGTTTGTGGCAACAGAAATGTGAGGGAGATAGCAGGTAGTGAAGACATGTGAAGGGCAGTTAGATGATGTAGTACAAATAGAGCACACTATAACACTAAGAATTAAAATGTAGATAAAAAGTATGACGAAACAAAGGAACTGACTAAAATTTGACTTTAACTATTAGTGGAAAAGTAGAATAAAGATAAGAAGGATAAAACAAGTATGAAGTTGGCTGTTAAATCACCTCCCCAGTCAATAAATCAGCAAATTATTCCCCGGCCTATGTTTACACAGCATAGATGTCAAAATCATTTACAACACAGGATGGGACTCCTTTTTCCACCATACGGGGTAAACTTGTCCGCAGACAGGGGTTGACCTTACTCCTTATCCGGGGTCTCTATATGGTTGGGGCCAGGGGTAGTAAGAAACAGATAAAGAACAATTAGAGGAAAACAGTAGGATATTCGGTGACAGTAAATACTCAGCTCATATTAATAAACAACCTGTCGTAACTAATATTGGAGGTAGAACATTAAAACATCAATAATTAAATTGTTGAGTAAATTAAATGGGTAGAGATTTGTTGACAATATTAAATGCAAAAAAAGTTGTATGGAAAAGGAATGTGTCACGTATGGTCCGAAGTCCGGGTAAGAGATAGAGATTAACACACCCAACAGGCAGCAGGTTCCAGAACAAGAGATTTAATAGAAAAATAACCAAAGCATCAGCACTAACGGACCATAACATAGTTGAAGCTCTCTCGCTGAAGAGAGTCTGGGGCTGGCTTAAATAACCAAATGATAAGGTCACATGACTAACGATGTAATTAACTTAACTAGGCACAGCCGTGAAATAAATGAAAACAACTGAAACAATCAACAGGCAGAACTAAAGTGAAACTCAAAACCAAATCAAACACAAAACCAAATATAGTTCAAGTCCGAGGATCCTGACAGTACCCCCCCCTCCACGGGGTGCGTATAAGAAATGAAGCAGCCCACAAGGAACAACAAAAAAAAAAAAAAAAAAAAAAAAGGGGGTCCAGGGCCTTGCGGGGCAAATGTCCACTGTGGAGGAAACATAGGCAGGCGGAGGCAACCTAACACCTGAAGGCTACAAACGTTCATGAAGTCCATGTACGGGACCGGGCGGCCGCTTGAGAGCGAGATGGCGGCCGGGCGGCCGCTTGAGAGCGAGGTGGAGGCCGGGCGGCCGCTTGAGAGCGAGGTGGAGGCCGGGCGGCCGCTTGAGAGCGAGGTGGAGGCCGGGCGGCCGCTTGAGAGCGAGGTGGAGGCCGGGCGGCCGCTTGAGAGCGAGGTGGAGGCCGGGCGGCCGCTTGAGAGCGAGGTGGAGGCCGGAGAGCGGTGGAGGCCGCTTGAGAGCGAGGTGGAGGCCGGGCGGCCGCTTGAGAGCGACGTGGAGGCCGGGCGGCCGCTTGAGAGCGACGAGGCCGGGCGGCCGCTGGAGGCCGGGCGGCCGCTTGAGAGCGAAGTGGAGGCCGGGCGGCCGCTTGAGAGCGAAGTGGAGGCCGGGCGGCCGCTTGAGGAGCGGAACCGAGCGAGCACGGGCGCGAGGGGCGAGCGAACGAGCACGGGCGCGAGGCATCGAACGAGCACGGGCGAGCGGAACACGGGCGAGAGGAACCGAGCGGGGAACACGGGCGAGAGGAACCGAGCGGGCACGGGCGAGAGGAACGGGCGGGCGAGAGGAACCGAGGGGCCGAGCGGGCAACGGGGCACGGGCGAGAGGAACCGAGCGGGGAACCGAGCGGGCACGGGCGAGAGGAAACAGCGGGCACTGGGCTGCTGATAATGAGGAGCTGGTGCAGTAGTTGTGTCAGGATGGCCTTTAAATGCTTCTCGCAGATGTTGATAGGCCAAGTCCTTCACCAAGTAGGTGTGGGTGCCCTCTCTGGTGTCGCCCACAACTCTTCCTCCAACGCCATCACCGTGGTCTATCTCATTGTTCTCCACCACTGCATTCTGCAAACAGGGTAGAGACACAGTAACACAACACAATACCACTGCTCCAACAATGAACTCCCAATCCAGATTCGAAAAGCTGGCTGGGTCAAAGACTGAGGTGAGTGTGCTGATGGCACCACTGGGTGCACAGGCCAAGACGCTAACCGCTCCGCCAGGTGTGCTGACCTGGTCGCAGGCGGCACTACCGGATGCGCTAAACGTGTCGTTGGCGGCACTGCCGGGTACAGTAAACAGGTCGCTGGTGGCACTAGCGGGTGCGCTAAACGGGTCGCCGGCAGCACTAGCAGGTGCAATAAACGGGTCGCTGAAGGCACTAGCGGGTGCGCTAAACGTGTCGTTGGCGGCACTGCCGGGTACAGTAAACAGGTCGCTGGTGGCACTAGCGGGTGCGCTAAACGGGTCGCTGGCAGCACTAGCAGGTGCAATAAACGGGTCGCTGAAGGCACTGCCGGGTGCGCTGACCGTGTCGCTGGCGGCACTGCCTGGTGCAGTAAACAGGTCGCTGGTGGCACTGCCTGGTGCAGTAAACAGGTCGCTGGCGGCACTAGCGGGTGCGCTGACCGTGTCGCCGGCGGCACTAGCGGGTGCGCTAAACGGGTCGCCGGCAGCACTAGCAGGTGCAATAAACGGGTCGCTGAAGGCACTGCCGGGTGCGCTGACCGGGTCGCCTTGAAAACAAGCCCAATAACTGGAGACGTTTTGAACGCAATATGACACACAGGGAGCGCTGCGAACACCGTCTGACCCACAGGGAGCGCTCCGACCATCATCTGACTCCCAGGGGGCACCGCGAACGCCGTCTGACTCGCAGGGGGCTCCGCAAACGCCGTCTGACTCGCAGGGGGCTCCGCAAACACCGTTCGACTCGCAGGGGGCTCCGTGAACACCCTCTGACTCACAGGAGGCGCCATCAACGCCGTCAGACTCACAGGGGGCGCCGCGAACACCGTTCGACTCGCAGGGGGCTCCGTGAACACCCTCTGACTCACAGGAGGCGCCATTAACGCCGTCAGACTCACAGGGGGCGCCGCAAACGCCGTCTGACTCACAGGAGGCGCCATTAACGCCGTCTGACTCACAGGGGGCGCCGCAAACGCCGTCTGACTCGCAGGGGGCGCCGCAAACGCCGTCTGACTCGCAGGGGGCGCCGCAAACGCCGTCTGACTCGCAGGGGGCGCCGCAAACGCCGTCTGACTCGCAGGGGGCGCCGCAAACGCCGTCTGACTCGCAGGGGGCGCCGCAAACGCCGTCTGACTCGCAGGGGGCGCCGCAAACGCCGTCTGACTCGCAGGGGGCGCCGCAAACGCCGTCTGACTCGCAGGGGGCGCCGCAAACGCCGTCTGACTCACAGGGGGCGCCGCAAACGCCGTCTGACTCACAGGGGGCGCCGCAACACCCTCTGACTCACAGGGGCGCCGCAAACGCCGTCTGACTCACAGGGGGCGCCGCAAACGCCGTCTGACTCACAGGGGGCGCCGCAAACGCCGTCTGACTCACAGGGGGCGCCGCAAACGCCGTCTGACTCACAGGGGTAAACTTGGAAAGCCAACTGGAAAGTCAGGGAAACAACGGTGATGAAGTGGGCAAAGCCACGGCGGAAAACCACAAAAACAGGGAAGGCTGGGTAGGTCAGAAAACGTAGACTCCACGGGATTCGAGGACCCCTCACAGTTCTCAGAGGCCAGCACCCCCCCTATTTCCTCGTGTACAACCCCTTCTCCCATGGTTGTAGGAAGGGGTTGACCCTTGACAACACTCTTACGCCTGGAACGACGCTTACGCCTAGGTTTGCTTGGGGGCTTAACAGAACCCAAATGTTCATCTGACCAAAGCGCAGGGGAGTTCCTAAGTGTAAAAGCGGGGAGGATGTGATCCGAGAATGACGAGTCACTAATATCCTCATCGGAGTCTATGGGGCAATCAATATGCTCCTCAGCACATAGTGACTCATAGCCATAACGCCACAAGATCTCATCATCTCTAGATAGGACCCTCCGAACCGCCATACTAAGGACGAAACTCAGTACCCAATCCTAACCAATAGACAAACCACGCGGGGAGGAGCTAAATCCGACAACAAACATGCTAACGCTAATCGCACACAGAAACAAAGTCCGGGCAGGCGCGCTCAACCGAGCGCTACCGGAGCCGCGAAACCCGAAAAACTATCAGACTCACCACAACCGCCAAACGCGGGGGTGATGCACACGAAGCACTCACTTCACAATAGCACGCGAGAGCCACGAACGCGAAAAGAAAAAACGGGTAGCCGCTAATGCTAACCCACAGAAGCCAGAGCAAACACCGCAAAAATAAACTAATAGCCACGCTGGCAAATACCCAAAAGCTAAAGAGGTGAATTAAGCTACACCAGAGACTCGCTACCTGTAACTGGTGGTAGATATGTTGGAGAGAGCTTACTGTCACGTATGGTCCGAAGTCCGGGTAAGAGATAGAGATTAACACACCCAACAGGCAGCAGGTTCCAGAACAAGAGATTTAATAGAAAAATAACCAAAGCATCAGCACTAACGGACCATAACATAGTTGAAGCTCTCTCGCTGAAGAGAGTCTGGGGCTGGCTTAAATAACCAAATGATAAGGTCACATGACTAACGATGTAATTAACTTAACTAGGCACAGCCGTGAAATAAATGAAAACAACTGAAACAATCAACAGGCAGAACTAAAGTGAAACTCAAAACCAAATCAAACACAAAACCAAACATAGTTCAAGTCCGAGGATCCTGACAGAATGATATTTCAAATAGGAAATACAGATGATTTACCATATGTGATGTTTTCGGCCCTGACACCCATTACTGTTAATAATGACTGCACCCTGAGACTGACAAGCACAACAGTCGACATTCCTCATATTCAAAGGATATTTCTGAAATCGGAAACCTCAGTTTTCTGAGAATAGCTTAGATAATTTCTGTGACCAGTCTGGTTTGAATTAGTGTTATAGAGGGTTATAACGTTATTCTGTTTACTTCTGAGGGTTTGTGTGGATTAAGACTAAGTGTATGATGTCACGAGTGAAAGAATGAACATTAATTTTCTACTTTACACTTTTCTCATCTTATATTTTAGGTGAAAATGATAAAATTTAAAAATAAAAACTAGCATAACCGAAAAGCAAACGAGTAAATTACTAAATAAAATAAATATGTTATGGTAAAAGTAAGTGAGGGTAAAATAACAAGATACAATATTAAGTTAAGTAACAAAATGTTTGATAAAAGACAAAAATGGTGAACATGTCAAGGCTTGGAGTCACGGTATGCTCTGAAAATACATGATGATGGAGTGTGAGAATTCCAAGTGAAAAGAGAGGGCGTGCTCGGCCAAAGATGGGTGAGGGTCTGTTGATCCCAGATCTGCCCAGATCAGGGAGACGCCGACGCTATGGAATTAATATGGACAGTATCTTAGGATCAGAGAGCTGTCCATTTCACCGGTCCATTAGTATATCTGAGCAACTGTTTACCAGCATGACTGAACCTGAACTTCTGCCAGCACTAAGGTCAAATCACATGTTGCACAAATTAATTAATGGCATTTACGGCCTAAAATAATTAAAATAGGGTAAAAGGTAAATAAATAAATAAATAACTTAATAGATTTGGCTATTAAAATACTAATATTTGCTTGACAATTCTAAATTAAATAGGTAATTTAATGTTGAAAATTAAACATATTTCTCATAGGTTTTGGCTGCACTCTGTCCTAATATGTTCTAACATGTCTGTGTGTGTGTGTGTGTGTGTGTGTGTGTGTGTGTGTGTGTGTGTGTGTGTGTGTCTGTTATGAGGTCACAGGAGTGTAGAGGTTGGGGGTGTGAAGAATTTATTGCTGTTTGAAAAGAAGGCAGTTGTGTGTGGTTTTAACTGTTGTTGAATATAGTTCATAGCTTATTAAAATATTGTAATTATGAGGCATAAAATTGACAGAGCACCATTTTTTTTTTAATGACGGATTAAGGTTTGACCTTTAATAACTTAGACTTGACTGACTGACGTTACCTAATGAGGAAAAAGTTATGAATAATATACTTTCTCCACAGGACCATGAGAAAAATGTTTGCAGAGACACATATAATACAAATAATGTGATAACTTTTCCTTGTTCCTTATATATTGGTTGATGAAGGTTTTATTTTTTCCAGGTTGTGCACTGAAAGCGGCATTAGTTATCAGAGTTAACAGAAAAAATATATGTGTATTAACCTATGCTGTGTGATCTCTTTAAAAAATATTTTTTCAGTTGGTTTGATGTTCTGTTTAATTTGACTAACCAAAAAAGTTGATTCACAGGTTTAAGTGGATGGAGCTGACGGAGCAGTTTAATTCAGAATAACATTAAT
Source organism: Corydoras sp. C115 (assembly GCA_019802505.1). Taxonomy (NCBI): domain Eukaryota; kingdom Metazoa; phylum Chordata; class Actinopteri; order Siluriformes; family Callichthyidae; genus Corydoras; species Corydoras sp. C115. The sequence goes on along the minus strand of JAFMOC010000927.1, from coordinate 20,461 downwards.
CTGCATGTTTAATTTTTCCCAATAGTATTATAGATTGGCTATTCCATAGGGCTGATAATTATTAATGCTTATGTGTTGTGTGAATCTGTGCTCTCCTCTGAAAATGATCTACAGGCGGTAAGCGGTGGTCCATAGTTTATTACTTGAGGGAAATCGGCAAGACCCTAATATGAATCATGTTTTTGAAACAAAAGTAGTTTTGTTTTAAAAAAGGGGGGATGTTAAAAGCATGTTTTGATATACTACAGTTTTGCTTAGGTGAAAGAGGTCATCTGCTGGTAATAAACACTGGTAATAAAAGTCGAAAGGGGGGACAGAAACTGTCGCAAACTTGACTGAACAGAACAGGGGAGATGGGAGGATTAAAGTTAACATCAAAAACATCAAAATTTAAGGGGCTGAAAAAAAAAAAAAAAAAAAAAAAAAAAAAAACACTCAGTTTAAAATGAATTGGAGTTTTATGTTGATCTTATGTTGATGTTTGGACATTATCACAGCAATCTGGCTTATAATAGATTTTTTTAGCATCAGCCCAACTTTAATTATAAAATAATAAATTGTTTAAATGAATGGTTGAAGGTTGGAAAAATGTATCAATTGGACTATATCAGAAGAGATTTAAACCTGTACTAAATTTTTTTATGTTTTTATTTTTATTTTCTAGCAGAACACGGTTACATAGTCATAAGTTTCGGGACCAGAGCGAAGACCACAGACGAGGAATGGTCTGGTAGGAGACATGGACGAGACATGGACGGTCTCCAAGACCAAGAAAACCAACAATTATGCTCTGTGACACACACCGCACATTTTCAGAAAAGCATACACCACAAGGAAATATTATGTTAATTGTTTAGAAATGGGGCGACACGGTGGCTTAGTGGTTAGCACGTTCGCCTCTCAGCGCTAGGGATTCCCGGTTCGAATCCCCATCTGGGTGGAGTTTCCATGTTCTCCCCGTGTCCGCGTGGGTTTCCTCCGGGTTCTCCGGTTTCCTCCCACAGTCCAAAAACATGGATCAAGTTAATTGAGTTCTCTAAATTGCCCCATATAGAGTGTGTTTGAGTGAGTGAGTGAGTGTGTACCCAGCGATGGATTGGCGCCCTGTCCTGGGTGTATCTGCCCAGCGCCCGAGACGTTCTCCCCTGGATGGGCATGGGGAACCCCACCGCGACCCTAATAGAGGATAAAGCGGGAGATAATGAATAAATGAATGTTTAGAAATGTACTGATATGCACTGGACCACGGGGAGGAACAGAAGAACCTCTAAGAGACACAGTCTTTTCAGAGGAATGAAGTAACCTCAGCACCATCCGTACACTAACATTAGGATTAAACCACATTATAAATATGTTTATATAGTACCAATGTATTATTGATTAGTAGTATGTATTAAGGTAGTTCACACCTTTAGAAGGTGTGAAAGGGGGGAATTGTAAGGTTTTGTATAACATTTAGGAGTAATACATTGTAATTCATAATGAGTTGAATAGTTCATGGAACAGATGAACTGACTATGTGATGAATGAGCATGGGAACGAGTCTAAATGTCTTGTTGCATGGTCAGCAGAAGTTTTGAATAATGGGACTGTCAACAAGACCCTGTCATAAATTCATACCCTTGAGGGGGGCAGGAAGAAGGACCAGATGGTGGAGATGTTTAAGAGAATGGTCTCTCCAAGACAAAGGACTGTTTATGCACATACATAGGAAAAGGACAGCCCTCCTAAGGTATATAAACCGAAGATGGATCTTTGAGAATCAGAGCTCTCGGGGGATAGCAACGGGTTGCTATCGTCCATATTTTCATTGTTTGATATTTTACACTGTCTATTCAGTAAAACGCATTAAATTATTTTGGAATGGAACCGCCGACTTCTGACCGTTTTTATGAAACGTAACACTATCCAAAATAATATTAAAGTTCTTACCTGTAATTCTAGTTGTTGTCCTGGAAATAGGAAGAAGTCATCTCTCTGTGTGAACATGTGTAAAGGAGGTGACAGGCCCCTCTGTGCTTCAGTGAAGAGCACAAAGGGAGGGGGCTCTGTTCTCCCCCGCTCAAAGTGAGTCTACAAACTTTACCAGATGAGTACCAGAAACCAAACTCTAAATCCTATTACAAACAACAAACATAATATTCATACAATAATATATTATAATAATAAAATTACTTAATTATTCAGTAAAAACCATTTAAGGGCTAAGTCAACTGCTGTGCTACTGCAACCACGTTATTTTAATAGAACAGTTTCCAATTTTGCAAGATTTGTTTTAACTGGTTCTTGCGTACCTGAGTTTGCACAGCTGTGATAACGATGGTGTCAACTTGCAGCAGTCAAAATGCCATGGTGCGGTACAAACCGCCCTGCAAATCCTAGATCTGAAGCACGACGGAGTCACCAATTTGTTAGATGTTCAATAAACGGCCTTGGAGATGCAGGTTGTTCCAAACAGTTTTTAATGCAAGTTACTGAATAATCAACCAAATGTACAGAATAATCATCAATGGCAGGCAACCACGATTGATGAGAGAGCTCTGACTCTCAAAGATCCAGCTTCAGTTTATAAACCTTAGGAGGGCTGTCCTTTTCCAATGTATGTGCATAAGCAGTCCTTTGTCTTGGTGAGAACATCCTCTTAAACATCTCAGACTTCTCCACCATCTGGTCCTGCTTCCTGCCTCTTCCTAGGGCATGAACTTAAGGCCTGTTTCTGTTGACTGTCCCATTGTTCCTGTTTTGCATCTTCAGTTGAACCATTAAAACACATAGATTACATACATTCAAACAGTTAGGATAAATTAATGCAATTTATGTCTTTTATGTTTAATAAATTCCAACAGGTACAAAACGGGAAATTAAACATAAATCTGGCAACTAATAAGCCCTGCTCTGCACGTGGACCCTGGCAAACGGGGTAACAGCGATAAACCGCGGAATCTGGCAACCGAGAACCCGCGTGCAGACACTAAACTCTCGTGCTATAGCAAACTATAGCCGCGCATAACTAACATATCTGGCAACCGGACAACAAACGGCGCTAGACCCTCAGGAACTCGCCTACATAAAAGGAGCCAAAACTTAACACACGCGCACAAGTGAACTAATCTGAAAACCAGGGGCGTCGTTAGACCTGGGGGATATAGCTATAGCCCCGGGTGTTTGGTCAGTTGCCCCGGATCAAATGAGAACAGCTTTCTCTGCAGCCTCTCCTCCAGCAGCGGGACCGAATGATGGAGTCACCATCAGCTGTTTGTGTTTCTAAGCTCTCTGTGTGTGTGTGTGTGTGTGTGTGTGTGTGTGTGTGTGAGAGAGAGAGAGGGAGATATGTTTTTTGCCAGTATCGGGAGAAAGTTACCGTAATAACTGTATGTTGGCTGTAAAGCGCAGCTTCTCAAGCTTTCATAAACCGTCAGAATTTTCTCAAGGTGCAAACTATCACAGAGTTACGGTATTTCAAAGCAAAACCTTAAAACTGCCTCACCGTAAAACGGATTCATGATTTTCTGCCAAAGCTCAGGTTCGTTTATTCAAACATTTTCAGCCAAAACCATCATTTATTAGAACTGAATGTGCTCTCCACTGCTGACAGACATATTTCATGTTATTTAATGTTATCCAATATAACTAATAAATAGGGGAACGGTGGCTTAGTGGTGGCATGTTCTCCTCTCAATGCTAGGGATTCCCGGTTCGAATCCCCATCTGGGTAGAGTTTCCATGTTCTCCCCATGTCCGCGTGGGTTTCCTCCGGGTTCTCCGGTTTCCTCCAACAGTCCAAAAACATGGATCAAGTCAATTGAATTCTCCAAATTGCTCCATATAGAGTGTGTTTGTGTGAGTGAGTGTATGCCCAGCGATGGATTGGCGCCCTGTCCTGGGTGTATCTGCCCAGCGCCCGAAATGTTCTCCCCTGGATGGGCTTGGGGAACCCCACCGCGACCCTAATAGAGGATAAAGCAGAAGATAATGAATGAATGAATAACTAATAAATGATCAAACAAAATGAATATAACAGTTTGAAATGGATAAATACACTCATGAATGGACTTTTTAAAGAGGACAAAGTGGGGAATGAGGGATCTGGGCTAAAGCCCCTGAGTTTTCTAAACCCTAAAAACGTCCCTGCTGGCAACCGTAACCCAACGGCGCGAGTCGCACATAAACCTACACAGAAAAACAAACTAAATTTCACCGCCTAACCCGCGCAGAAAAAAAACCAATCTGGCAACCGTAACCAAACGTCGCTAGTCTGCAGAAACGTGCCTCTTGGGTTCTCGAGAGGCAGCCGCGCAAAGCGCACATCAACGACCGAATCTGGCAACCGAAAGACAGCGCGAGCGCAGCGGCAAACTACCCCCTCTAACTACCCCACGGGCTGCACCAGACGACCCAAACCGAAACCGAAACTGAACTGCCGCGATGTATCCTGTCCGACAACCTGACGAGCTGCAGAACCAGGCTGCGGGCCTAACAGCAGCCCCTTCACATACTTATTTATTGACGTTATACCTCACTTAAATAAAAGCTTGTATATTTTTTTTAGTGTTAATATATTTAGTTTTTAATATATTTCAGCTGTTTGTCTAAATTACACTGTAATCCTCAGAACACATGACGGCTAATTATTAAGCACGTTCTCACATGCAGATTCTTTTGTCATTTCAGGTTCGGAGATAAAAAAAAACCCCACAAAAAATAGCCAGGCGAGTGTAAGTTTTTAAAAAGCTCTGAACATGTACTGATCTGAGGATGTCATGTGTATTTGTGGACGTACCTTCAGTGTAACAGTCTGCACTTCCTTTAACATCTCCAGAAGGTCCAGTCTGTTATAAGCATTTCATTGACTGTGAGCTGCTGCAGAGCGACAGATCAGCAGAGTGAGATTTGGTTTATAATGTCTGGTAAGCAGGAGGTGTGTGATGATGATGCTTTGGATCTGACAGACAAGAGAATTGAGATGATGGAGGATGACAATTATGAGAGTATTGAGATTTGTACAGCTGACGACTCTGACACAAAGGCAAGGGGTGCAAACACCAATAAAAACCTACAGCCTCAACACACAGGTAACCCTACTTACATATTCATCTTTCAGGTTTATATAGCACTTTATTCTTCATTTAGACCATAGGTGTGAAACTCGCACCCTGCTGGTCATATCCAGCCCGTGATACAATTCTAATCATCCTGCGAGGTCATTTTACATTGATCTATTATTATTATTATTAATGACGCGGCGATGTTTTTTTTTGGTGCGTGCTCATATTTTAAATTTGTATGATTTTTACAGGAACATTTTTATGGAGAGCAGAATTATTTAAAGATATTTAAAGTTGAAGTTTATTTTTCTAAAGGGCAGCATGGTGGTTTTGTGGATGGCACGTTTGCCTCTCAGCACTGGATGAATTCTTCATGCTCTTCCTGTCTCTGCGTGGGTTTCCTCCGGTTTCCTCACACAGTCCAAAAACATGGATTTAATGTGAATCGGCTGCTCTAAATCGTCCCTATAGTCTGTGTGTCCTCTCGGTAGAAGGTGAGGACAGTGGGCCAAGTCTAAAATGCTGTGTTATGTAAGTTCCCCCCTGAATGATAAAGGGTAAAAATGGCGAAAGGATAAGGGAATACGTTTATTTTTCTAAAATGGCCCAAGAGCATAAAAAACAGAACGTTTTGATTTGTTATTTTTACTTTTGTGCAAAAGCATCTTTCTTATTTCAGTTTTAAATGTTTTTGACAAAGTATATTTTTTACAGAGGGTAACTTATTTTAAGTTCTAGAAAGTTGAAGTTGATTTTGTGAAAATATTCCTGTCTGTTTTATTCCTATTCATGATCTGAAAACATTTACTTTTAGTGTGTTCAATATTTATTCTGTTCGGCCGACTTACAAGCTTGAGTTCATTGAGCTTTGAGTTCCGGTGCAATTGAGTTTAACAGCCCTGCTTTAGACTTTAATTAAACACTGTATTTCTGTAGAGCATGGTCTCAAAGCAGCTGCTAAATAATGCTGAATCACAGAACTGAATCACAGAACCATGGAACACTGGTTGTGTGGATCATCATTATATACATTGGGTTCTGTTTATTGCTCGTCTGAGAGTCACATTCTATTTTAACATGTGATCAGTCACCATGTGAGGCCAGTTTCCTTTATTTATTCCTTTCTTTAGAATGTGTGTGAGTGTGTGTGTGTGTGTGTGTGTGTGTGTGTGTGTCAGAGGCACAGGAATCGCTCCTCCGGTCCGTAGCCTCCGGACCATTGCGTTCGGTCATTTTTTTGTGTTTGTTTGGTGTCCTTGTTGTTCTTGTGACTTCCTAAGAGCACATCACAATACACACATCATCTGTTTAAATAAAAATAAAAACACACACCTACAGGATATGGCTGCTTTAGTATGGAGCAATGTCACTGTTAAAAATGGCACATACGTCGTTTGGTAATTAGACTTAACGCACCGATGAACAATCGATTTAACATCGTGCGCATGCGTGAACCAATGCAGTTTTCAGTTTTGCCAACTTCTCTGTTTTGTTGCTATATTAAGCAACTTTTGAGAACACCTAGTGGCTTATTTTTTTTAAAGCTACTAGCGACAAATGTAGCGACTTATTCTGGTGATATTGGAGACTTTTGGAGACTTTGCGGTGAACACGTGTTATTGTGGTTAGATACCTGTTGTTACACCTACCTTCCTTTAGATGGCACTATTAATGTATTGGTTGATGTGAGTGATTCAGTAAAGTCGGTGTTCTAAAGGCATCTCCGTCACGCCATGTTATTTCAATAAAGAATCCATATGCTGTTCTGTCGGTATCTTAGTGAAGATCTAACTCATGTTCTAAATACAGTGTTTAATTAAAGTCTAAAGCAGGGGTGTTAAACACAATTGCACTGGAACTCAAAGCTTAGTTTGGGTCATGTGCTGAACAGAATAAACATTTATTGAACACACTAAAAGTAAATGTTTTCTGATCATGAATAGGAATAAAAACAGACAGGAATCTTTTTCCACAATAAATCAACTTCAAATTTATACAACTTAAAATAATTTGCTTTCTATAAAAATCTCATCAAAAACATGAAAAAATGAAATAAAAATTATGCTTTATTTATAAAAATAAAAATAACAAATCAAAATTTTCAGTTTTTTTTTTTTTGCTCTTGGGCCATTTTAGAAAAATAAATGTATTCTCCATTTTCTTCTTTTGGCATTTTAACCCTTTATTATTCAGGGTTCGCCATGAACTCACATTTTAGACTTGGTCCACTGTTTTAATCCGGATGCCCTTCCTAACACAACCCTCACCCTCTACCGGGCCTGGGGAGACACAGACTAAAGGAACAATTCACCTTAAATCCATGTTTTTTGACTGTGGGAAGAAACTGGAAAACCCCAAGGAAACCCACATGGAGACGGAAAGAACATGAAGACTCCACCCAGTGCTGAGAGACGAACATGCTAACCACTAAGCCACCGTGTCGCCATTTAGAAAAATAAACTTCAACTTTAAATATCTTTAAATTTTTCTGCTCTCCATAAAAATGTCCCTGTCAAAATCAAATTTAAAATATAAGCATGCTCCAAAAAAAAATATCACCAAGTCATTAATAACAATAATAATAATAGATCAATGTAAAATGATCTTGCAGGCCGATTAGAGTAACAGGTGCATAGGGCACCTGTTTTTCTGTTCTTTTGTTTTTCTGTTTCTGTTCTTCGGTGTCATTGTGTTGGGTTAATTAGCTGTCTTGTCAGGGTGTTTTTGTTACACATTCCCGTTCACGCCTCTCCGCTCCACTCGCTCCTGCTCACACACCCACTTCACCGACACGCCCACGTCCCGCTGCTGCACGCTCCGTACCGCACACACCCATCTCCACACCGGTTTCTCATTCCACTAATCACAGATCGCCCTCTCCCGATTATTAGGTGCAGGTGTGCTTCACTGATGACGGCGTCCTTTTAAGCCACCGCTCCGGATCCATCGGCGCAGAGTTTTTTGATCGACACCTTGTTGATGAACGCTGCACACTGCGAACCCGATCCGCTCCTGTTTAAACATCCTGGCCGTATTCTGGCGAGACTGACTCTTGTTTGTTTGGACTCGAGACTCTTCCCCAGGATCGCTCACCACGAGAGGAATAACCACCTCGGGTACTGCGCCGTGTGTCCTACGATCCCCCCTCTCGTCCGCACGCCACGCCGCTCAGACGCTGCTTCGTCGTGAGCCGCCATTTTTCGCCGACAGAGGGAAGTCGTGTTATGTTTATTTTTTGAAAGACTTTGTTTTTGGTTTTTCTATTAATATCCCGCTTGGAGGACAATTAAACACCGTGTTCTGCATTATTTCTACACGTCTCTCTCTAATTTTTCTCCGGCAACGGGACGCTCAGCACAAGTGTGACATAAAACTCTGCCTAAAAACTATACAACAGCATGGAATCCACTGAGGAGGTCCTGCAGGCGCAGGCACGCGCCATGGCAGAACTTCAGGGTGGACTAAGTGAGATGTCCCGGGCGATCCAGACGCTGATGGCCCGTCTCACCGAGCTGGAGCGTGGCGGCTCCGTCGCTGGAGCCGCAGGACTGCCATCACCTCGACCGTCGCTCCAGCAGGACACCAAAGTGCCTCCCCCACCCACCGCTTCCCCGTATAATTTGTCAGAACCAGAACGGTACGACGGAAGTCCTGAGAAATGCCGATCCTTCCTCATGCAATGTGGCCATTACTTTCGGAGCCATCCTTTTTCCAGCGAGGTGGACAAGATTTCTCTGATCATATCTCGACTGACGGGCAGGGCAAGCGAGTGGGCCACTGCCATCTGGGAGGCACAAGGTCCCGAATGCCGGTCTTTCGTTGCCTTCCATCAGGCATTTCGGACCGCCTTTGCTCACCCTCTTGAGGGCGAGGAGGTGGGTACGCAGCTGTACCGGCTTCGCCAGGGACCTCGTTCGGTGTCCGATTACGCCCTGGAGTTCCGGGTTCTGGCCGCACGGACTGGATGGAGCGGCTCTGTGTTGACCGTCATCTTCCGGAAAGAACTGCGCCGGGAGATTCAGAAGGAGATTGCTGGACGGAGTTTCGGAGCCTCACTTGACGACCTTATCCGTCTCTCCGTCCAGATGGAACAACATCTCTCCTCTGTTCTCCCGGGTAACAGGGACTCTCGTCCTGCAGCGGTTCCCGCGGTAAGGAAGAACTTCCTCGCAGCACCGCCTCAACAGCCTCAGGACCCGGAGCCGATGCAGATCGGACGTTCCCACCTGACTTCGCAGGAACGCCGGCGCCGGTCCCGGCTCGGACTATGTATGTACTGCGAGAGCTCCTCTCACTCTCTGCCGGACTGCTACGTTCGCCCGGACCGCCGGATCCGGTCCCCATCCTCACGTTCGCTATCTCCTCGCACTACATCGCCTGTCGTGGTGAGAAATGTTGGGGTTGTGAGTCGACAGTCTCTTTGTTTAAAACCTCTATTATCTTTTAAAGGTTCTTTTCGGACTGTTGCTGCGCTGGTGGACTCCGGAGCGGACGGCAACTTCATTGATCGGACCTTCTGTCGTCAGTGGGGCATACCGGAGGTGGCCCTCGAGACCACTTTTTCCATCCAGGCCGTGGATGGCAACCCCTTACCCTCAGGGGGGGCTGAAAGCTCTACACCCCCTCTCTGGATGGGAATTGGAGGGGACCATTTTGAGGAAATCACTTTTCTCATTATCTCCTCTCCCTCTGTCCCCGTCATTTTAGGGTTGCCCTGGCTGAGGCGGCACGATCCTGACATTTCCTGGGACGAGCTGCGGGTGCGAGCGTGGTCATCCCGGTGTCAACAGGGCTGCATCCAACATCCTTCGCGCCAGCTGTGTTCGGTATCTGGGGTGCCACCGGAGCCCCAGCTTCCTCCTGAGGTACCTGAGGCTTACTTCGACCTTGCGCAGGTCTTCAGTAAGACGCGTGCCAACACACTTCCTCCACATCGCCATTATGACTGTGCTATTGACCTGGTGTCGGGGGCTAAATTACCACACGCGCGCCCTTACCCCCTCTCTGTATCTGAGACGCGGGCCATGCGTGAGTACATTGAGGAGGCTTTACGTAACGGCTTCATTCGCCCCTCCAAATCTCCTGCTGCGTCGGGGTTTTTCTTTGTGCCCAAACAAGGAGGGGAACTGCGTCCGTGTATAGACTTCCGTGAACTTAATAAGGCCACTAAACGTTATCCCTACCCGTTCCCACTGGTCCCCTCAAATTTAGAGCTTTTGCACGGGGCGCGCGTGTTCTCTAAATTAGACCTTCGGAACGCCTACAATCTTGTGCGCATTAGGAAGGGAGACGAGTGGAAGACCGCGTTCATCACCACCTCGGGGCATTATGAGTACAGGGTGATGCCCTTTGGCCTCACCAATGCCCCTGCGGTCTTCCAGGCCTTCATTAATGATGTGCTTCGGGAGTTTCTCCACCAGGGGGTGATCGTGTACCTTGACGATGTACTGGTTTTCTCTAAAGATCTGGCTTCCCATGTCGCCTTGGTTCGGCGTGTTCTATCACGTCTCCTCGCTAATGGGTTGTACGTTAAGGGGGAGAAGTGCGTCTTCCACCGGGATCGGTCTCCTTTTTGGGTTTTATCATCTCCCATAAGGGGATCGAGATGGACCCCGGCAAGGTTCAAGCGGTCGTGGACTGGCCGACACCCAAATCACCCAGGGAACTGCAACGTTTCCTGGGGTTCGCCAATATTTATCGGCGTTTTATTCAAGATTTCAGTCGCATTGTGCTGCCTCTGACCTCCAGCCTCAGGGGTGCTCCCTCCGCGTTGCGCTGGAGCCCGGAGGCGGACAGGGCCTTTAAATCGCTCAAACACAGGTTTACCACCAAACCGGTGCTGGCCCTTCCGGATCCCGCGCGCCAGTTCATCGTGGAGGTGGACGCCTCCTGTACTGGATCAGGGGCCGTTCTGTCCCAGTTCACGGGGGGTCTAGCGCAGGCTCGCCCCATAGCTTACTTCTCCCGCAAGTTCCTGCCGGCCGAGTGCAATTACGGTATCGGGGACCGAGAGCTTTTGGCCATCAAACTAGCTTTGGAGGAGTGGAGACATTGGCTCATGGGGTCGTCCCTTCCGGTGCTCATCCTCACCGACCACAAAAATCTTGAGTACGTGAAAAGTGCGCGGCGTCTCAATGCCCGTCAAGCCCGGTGGGCATTATTCTTTAACCAATTTGACCTACAAATCTCGTTTCGTCCGGGGTCTGAAAATAACCGGGCCGATGCTCTGTCCCGTATTCACGGCCCTCCGCTATCCGACCCTGATCTTGGGTCCACTATTATTCCTGCCAGCAAATTCTTAGGTCTGATTCGTTGGGAGGTTGATGCCCAAATTCAGGAGGCGCTGCGCACTATGACGGTGCCGTCCAACTGCCCTGAGGACAGAACGTACGTTCCTGGTCCGTTCCGCGCTCATATCATCACGTGGGCTCACTCCTCTCTGTGCACTGGTCATCCGGGGGTCCTTAGAACCATCCAGCTTGTCCAACGGAGGTACTGGTGGGAGTCCTTGCAGGCGGACGTTCAGTCCTTTGTTCGCTCCTGTGCCGTCTGCGCCGCCTGTAAGACCCCCCGGGAACTTCCAGCGGGCAAGCTGTGCCCGTTGCCAGTGCCGGAGCGGCCGTGGGCCCACATCGCGGTCGACTTCGTGACCGGTCTTCCCTCCTCCAATGGCTACACCACCATCTTCTCGGTTCTCGATAGGTTCTCCCGGGCGGTAAAACTTTTTCCCCTTAAGGGGCTGCCCTCTGCGTTCGAGACGGCCGAACTTCTGTTTTCGAGGGTGTTCACTTCGTTTGGGATCCCGGAGGTTATCCTTTCAGATAGAGGTCCCCAGTTTACGTCTGCTGTCTGGAAGGCATTTTGTGAGAAACTGGGGTCCTCCATCAGTCTCTCCTCGGGGTTCCACCCCCAAACTAATGGGGCTTGTGAACGCTCGCATCAAGAGACCAACAAATTTCTTCGGATTTTTGCACACCGCAATCCATCTGATTGGTCGCGGTACCTCCCCTGGGCGGAGATCGCCCAGAACTCGCTGCGCCATTTGGCCACCGGCCTCACCCCGTTTCAGTGCGTGCTGGGATATCAGCCACCCTTTACACCCTGGAGCGGGGAGGAGTCGGAAGCGCCTGCGGTGGATGCCTGGTTTCAGCGCAGCGAGGAGGTCTGGGGTCAGGTCCACCAGCGGGTCGAAGCAGTAAGCCGCAGATACAAACGCCTCGCGGACCGCTCTCGGGGTGACTCTCCTCGTTACAGTGTAGGTGACATGGTGTGGCTCAGTACTCGGGATATCCGGTGTCGTCAGGGTACGCGTAAACTCCTGCCCCGGTTTCTGGGACCATTCCGGGTCGACGCTATCATTAATGAGGTCACGGTCCGGTTAAAGCTCCCGCACCATTTGCGGGTGCACCCGACCTTTCATGTCTCTCTTCTTAAGCCCTTCGTTCCAGGTCCGCTCGACACCAATTGGACAGAGTCCAATAGAGAGACACAAGAGGAGGGCGAATCCAACATCTACACTGTGTCCTCTCTGTTGGACTCCCGCCGGCACCGGGGCAAAGTGCAGTATTTGGTGGATTGGGAGGGATTCGGTCCTGAGAAGAGGAGCTGGGTCGCTGCCGAGGACATCCTAGATCCGAGCATGGTCCAAGAGTTCCACCGGGATCACCCCGACCGTCCCGCCCCTCGTCCTAGAGGTCGGCCGCCTCGCCGACATCCACGGACCGCGTCTCGAGGGAGCAGGTCCCAGGTGGGACCGCCTTTTTCTGGGGGGGGTGATGTTACACATTCCCGTTCACGCCCCTCCGCTCCACTCGCTCCTGCTCACACACCCACTTCACCGACACGCCCACGTCCCGCTGCTGCACGCTCCGTACCGCACACACCCATCTCCACACCGGTTTCTCATTCCACTAATCACAGATCGCCCTCTCCCGATTATTAGGTGCAGGTGTGCTTCACTGATGACGGCGTCCTTTTAAGCCACCGCTCCGGATCCATCGGCGCAGAGTTTTTTGATCGACACCTCGTTGATGAACGCTGCACACTGCGAACCCGATCCGCTCCTGTTTAAACATCCTGGCCGTATTCTGGCGAGACTGACTCTTGTTTGTTTGGACTCGAGACTCTTCCCCAGGATCGCTCACCACGAGAGGAATAACCACCTCGGGTACTGCGCCGTGTGTCCTACGATCCCCCCTCTCGTCCGCACGCCACGCCGCTCAGACGCTGCTTCGTCGTGAGCCGCCATTTTTCGCCGACAGAGGGAAGTCGTGTTATGTTTATTTTTTGAAAGACTTTGTTTTTGGTTTTTCTATTAATATCCCGCTTGGAGGAGAATTAAACACCGTGTTCTGCATTATTTCTACACGTCTCTCTCTAATTTTTCTCCGGCAACGGGACGCTCAGCACAAGTGTGACAGTTTTAGTTAATTAGCTTCTCTGTTTCATTGGTTGTTCTGGTGCACGTGGTCGGATGTGTTTCTGTATTTATTTCCTGTGTTTTCCCGTCTTCGTTTCATTACATTTACATTTAGTCATTTAGCAGACGCTTTTATCCAAAGCGACTTACAAATGAGAACACCACAAGTCAGAAGCCATGGAGAAAACCAACTATACAGTAAATTCATCAAACCTGATTGTTATTCGATGCTGCGCACCCCCCCCCCTTTTTTTTTTTTTACACCATTAATAAAATTTGTGTTCCTGCCATCTGCGTGCCTGGCTCCCTTCTGCGCGTTAGAGCGCTGCGGCTCTGCGCTTCATTTGCGCTTTGCGCTTAGCCCACGGTAGACGAGTGTGACAGAAAAACGCGCCATTCGTTTGGGGAGTCCAGAGCCCAGGTAGGTTTTTCTTAAATTTTTCTTTGGGGGGGCCGTATAGCCTCGGGTTCCGACGTGTCCGCGAGTGCGCCGTTATGCGGATCCCGCCGTCCCAGAGCCAGGGGAACGGCTCGAACAGTGTGATGTCGGAGTATGGCGACTCCGATGATGAGTGGTTGTGGAGGTATGGCTATGAGGCGCTTTGTGCGATGATGAGGGGGGCGACTCATACCTGTATGGGCATATTCTGCCCATACGCACCATCCTCAACTCTGGAGTTCTGGACTGATGGTCCAGTCCGGTTTGTGAAACCCCCTGAGGTGAGATCCGGACGCAGAGCGCGTCGCCGGCGCGGAGACAAGACGCAGCATGCGCTGCGCGGGGGCGGTACCGGAGCCGGTGCTCGAGTGTGTGAATGCAGATTCATATAGCGTGAGTGTGGTGTGTCCCCGTGTCCCTTCTGTCTCGTCCGTCTTCCCTGTGTCAGATATGTCCGTGTCTTTGTCGTTGGGCATTGCGGTGGGAGTGTATTTGTTTTTCTGTACAGAATGGCGATCCCGAGGTGGAGGTTCAACCAGCGGGCGTGCCCGCCGAAGTCCGCCCAGCGTGCGTGCCCGCCGAGGTCCTGCCAGCATGCATGCCCGCCAAGGTCCTGCCAGCGTGCGAACCCGCCGAGGTCCAGCCAGCGTATGAATCCGCCGAGGCCCCTCCTGCGTGCGTTCCCGCCAAGGTCCAGCCAGCGGGCATTCCTGCCACGGACCCGCGTGCCTGCACACCTGTTGTGGTCCCTGCGCCGCATGCCGTCCAGCCCGAGGTCCAGGGGCCGCACGCCGCCCAGCCCGATGTTCTGTTATTTTTGTTTTTTGTGTCTTGGTCGCATCCCCTCATTGCGCGACCGTAAGGGCGGGGGTACTGTAACAGCCTAGGTGCCTAGGGCACCTGTTTTTCTGTTCTTTTGTTTTTCGGTTTCTGTTCTTCGGTGTCATTGTGTTGGGTTAATTAGCTGTCTTGTCAGGGTGTTTTAGTTAATTAGCTTCTCTGTTTCATTGGTTGTTCTGGTGCACGTGGTCGAATGTGATTCTCTATTTATATCCTGTGTTTTCCCGTCCTCGTTGCGCGTCTTCGTTTCATGTCCACTCATTTATGTACCGGTGTGTTTGGTGTCTTTACACCATTAATAAAATTCGTGTTCCTGCCACCTGCGTGCCTGGCTCCCTTCTGCGCGTTAGAGCGCTGCGGCTCTGCGCTTCATTTGCGCAGCCGCGCTTATCCCACGGTAGACGAGTGTGACAATTACAATTGTATTACAGGCTGAATATGACTTGCGGGCCGCGAGTTTGACACCCATGGTCTATATAAAGAATGAAGTGCTATATAAACTAATAAACCTTAAAGATGAATATGTAAGTAGGGTTACCTGTGTGTTGAGGCTGTAGAGTTTCATTGGTGTTTGCACCCCTTGCCTTTGTGTCAGATTCGTCGGCTGTAAAAATCTCAATACTCTCATAATTGTCACCCTCCACTGTCTCGATTCTCTTGTCTGTAAGGCCCAAGCACCTTCATCACACACCTGCGTTCCAGACATCATAAAACAAAATTCACTCTGCTGATCTGTCGCTCTGCAGCAGCTCAATACACTGGTTTAACAGAATCAACCTTCTGGAGACGTTAAAGGAAGTGCAGACTGTTACACTGAGGGTATGTCCACAAAAACACATGACATCATTAGATCAGTACATGTACAGTGCAGTTTTTATTTGCAGAGAGGTCAGGACATAGGCCAGTGAAAACCTAAGGTGCACCTGAAATTAAATTGTTCACTTAACTGTAAAGTTATCTCAGCAAGTGAGGAACTACACACCTTCAGACACATCACATTCACCATCTTACAAACCATTCCAACAAATCATTTGGCAAGAGGGCTCTCACCCCCACTGTGAACATCACATTGTTTATTCATTTATTCATTCTCTTCCACTTAATCCTAGACCAAGTTTCCATTGGGTCTCCATGCCATCAAGGGGAGAACATTTCGGGTGCTGGGCAGACACACCCAGGACAGGACACCAATCTATCACTGAACACACATTCACACACAGACATATACACTATATTGGGCAATTTAGAGCATTCAATTCACCTTGTATCCATGTTTTTAGACTGTGGGAGGAAATCAAAGAACCTGGAGGAAACCCACACATTTACAGGGTGAGAACCAAAAAACAATGTTACAGTGCTGCCCTACATTAAAGTTACTGATTTAATTAGTTTCTTCAACAAGTTTATTGTTACAAACTCCAACAACACAACAGTGGAATAAATGCTTTAAAAATATTTTTAATACAAAGAAATCATTATGAAAAGTTCTGTTCTTATGTTCAGTTCAGTTAAACATCTCACATCTCACAAATTCCATACAAAAGGTTCTTACACACATAACCATTACAAGTCAATAAAATGGATTTTGCTTTGTTGTTAGAAGTAATAACACAGTCCTCATTTTGTTCAAAATCATCGGGTTCTCCATACCTCCAGAACCTGAAACACATTAAACAATTATCATATGGCTGATTATACAGTACATACACAGTCATAACACAAGTACTGTATATGTATATAATATATAGCGGGTACAATAATTTATTCATTCTTCCCCTTTTATCCTCTATTAGTGTCTTGGGGGGAGGGGGGGTTCCCCATGCCCATCCAGCGGAGAACATTTTGGCATTTGGGTCCTGTTTTGGGTGTATCTATCCAGCACCAGAAATGTTCTCCCCTGGCTGGGCATGGGGAATCTCACCCCCCCACCCACTCATTTTCCTTGAGCGGGGGGGCAGAATCAACAATGTAGGACAGCCGTGTACAGATTGTGTGATGATCAGGCGACCCGTATTTTACAATATAATTTAAAATAGGGAAAAAACATTTTCCATTCCAAAGTCCATTGAGGGCATCGTGCAGGACTGCCAGTCCAATAGAAATCCAGGTTCCGTTCAGTAATCATCTTGGACCATGGATGAAGAATTGACGACACCTCCTGGAAATGCTTAAAAAAACAAACGAACAATAGAAGCAGTTATAGCTAATAAAGCACCATAATTAATTAATAAGCAGAGTTTGATTGACACAGTGCATCATGAGACTCAGGCATCACGGACTAGATTAGCAGAACTAAAAGGGGCAGATCCTGCAGGGTACTGGAACAGAGAACAGTTCTGTTGGTGTAGCCACCTCGGGGCCTTTCAGGAAAGGTGTAGATGAACTGACAGGTCATGTGACCCAGAATATGAGCTGAAGTCTGGTTCATCAGAAAAGCAGACATATGTGTGAGGACAGGAAGTGACACCGCAGGAGGCTGAATGTGCATGTGAGAAGTGAGAATGAAGAATAAAGGTGATGAATAAAGTTCTGTGGTTTCATGTTGAAGCTTTTAAAACTGGACATATAAGTATGGCGTCTGAAATTTCCACTCTGCGTCTAATAATTAACCCAGTCTTGTGTTCAGAGGAATACGGTTTAATTTAGACTAGATTAACGCGATCATGTTCTGTACGTTCTCATAGCTGCTCTGCTTCATTTAACATTTATTAGACTGTGATCTGGGTCGCCACCCGTCTTGTAAAATACAGAATCGTTGGGCATTTGGCAAATAAATGCTGCGTATTTCCTCGATTTGTTTGGTATTTCAAACTCAAACAGCAGCGCTGCTTAATAAACTCAATAAAAAGCAGACGTTAGTGTCACAGTAATCCATACACCAATCATCTGAGACTGATACTGTATGGAACACTGTTAGGACGGAGCTTATATCTGGTTCTGCTTTTGTTAGAACATGTCAGTGCGTGTGCAGCTTATTTTGATAAAACATTGTGGTGTGATTGATTATTTATGATGTTAAGTTTTAAAGTTGAATGAACATTTATTTAACATACAGTAGTATTAGAAAATATAAAGATTATATATGAACATCTATAGAACTAATTATATTAATTGATTTATATATACATTCATTCATTCATTATCTTCCGCTTTATCCTATATTAGGGTCGCGGGGGGGTTCCCGATGCCCATCCAGGAGAGAAAATTTTGGGCGCTGGGCAGATACACCCAGAACAGGGGGGCAATCTATCGCTGGGTACACACTCACTCACACAGACACGCACGCATACACACTCTACATGGGGCAATTTGGAGAACTCATTGACTTGATCCATGTTTTTAGACTGTGGGAGGAAACCGGAGAACGCAGAGGAAACCCACACAGACAGGGGGAGAACATGGAAACTCCACCCAGATGGGGATTCGAACCGGGAATCCCTAGTGCTGAGAGGCCAACGTGCTAAACACTATATCCTATCCTATATATATACATTTAAAAAAAAAATTCAACAAGCATAACTTAAAGCTAAATTAAAGTTCTGGATTTAATTAGTTTATTTTTTTTTAAAGTTCATTGTTGCACACTCCACACAAACATATTTACATACAGATTTAATTCTCTGCACTTTATAAGAAAATAAACCCTTTGAAGCTTTAATTTTGACTCATTGTTTTCTTGATCAGCCCTTTAACTAAAAACACGACACAGAATCAAACACATCATCGCTGAGGATGCCCTGTTCCATAGGAGTCGGGCCCATGGGGGTCAGGGCCCGGAGGAGACGTGGTGGGCGTGTCTTATTTTCATTATTAAAAGGTGGCAACACTAAATGTGATCCTGTCTTTTTTTTGGTTCACAAACATCCACAGAACGAAATAGCGTTACTTTAATGTCCCTAAAATGTTTTGTGGTGTTTTTATTTTGGATGAAAGAACCTGATGCAACTATTCCATAAAAGTAGAAGACAATTTATTATTATTATATTATATTATTTTTTATCATAAAAACAAGCTCTGATTCAGAAATGCCTTTATTGAAAGCTAAATCGTTAATAATCTGATCTTCCACCACGTCATCTAGTCTGCTTTATAAAGTGATCTCTGACCCAGAGTGACTGGTTTCCAGCCTCTCTAACATTCAAACACTGCCATCTAGTGGCCAAATTACAGATCACAGTTTATAAAAGACCATAAATACCCGTTTTATAAAGTTTTCTTTACTCATCTGGTGGTTACTTACGAAGTGGTCAGTGCTGAACCGTCTATCCACTTAAATTGTCCCTCCTGATCTACGTCAGTCAGACCAATCCAGACTGGTTCAGATTTAAAGTGCCGGTTGATAAACTCCTGGAAGCAGCATGAAGAATACACTTAATATAATTATGAAGCTCTGATCGTCAGTGCTGAAACACTAGGGGGAGCACTCTGACAAATTATTAAATTCATTTATTCATTCGTTATCTCATTTATTCATTCATTATCATTGGTGTTTGCACCCCTGGCCTTTGTGTCAGAGTCGTCAGCTGTACAAATCTCAATACTCTCACAATTGTCATCCTCCACTGTCTCGATTCTCTTGTCTGTCAGATCCAAAGCATCATTATAACAAACCTTCTGCGTTCCAGACATCGTAAAACAAAACTCACTCTGCTGATCTGTCGCTCTGCAGCAGCTCACAGTCAATACACTGGTTTAACAGAATCAACCTTCTGGAGACGTTAAAAAAGGAAGTGCAGACTGTTACACTGAGGGTATGTCCACAAATACACATGACATCATTAGATCAGTACATGTTCTTTTTAAAAATAAACACTCCTCTGGCTATTTTTTTATTTTGTTCTGTTCTGACTCTGTCTGTGGTCAGTCTGCGGTGGCTCTGTGCATGCTCAGTGTAACAGGTGCCTAGGGCACCTGTCACCTGTTCTGTGTTTCCTTTCGTTCTTTAGAGTTAATTAACGTTCATTTATCATTAGTTTAGTTAATTAACTCTTTCTTGTTATTGGTTGTTTTGGTGCACGTGGTCGGATGTGTTTGTGTATTTATTTCCTGTGTTTTCCCGTCCTCGTTGCGCGTCTTTATTTTATGTCACTCGTCGGTTGTACTTCTTTGCTTTTGGTGTCACTACACCTTTAATAAATCCTGTCATTCTGCTACCTGTGTGCCTGGCTCCCTTCAGCGTGTTAAAACGTGGCGGCTCTGCGCTTCCTATGCGCAGCCGCTTTATCCCGAGGTAGATGAGTGTGACACTCAGTTGATTTGCAGTGTGGGCGTGAAGCGGTGTTGGTATAAGTGTGAGTGTTGTGGGACGGTAACTGAAGAGCATCTGTTCATCTCCAAAAGTCTCCAACAACACCACAAAAAGGTCACTACATTTGTCGCTGGTCACTTAATTAAAAACAAGTCTCTAGAGGCACTGAAAAGTCACTAAGTATAATCAAAAAGTCAATAAGTTGACAACAGTGCTTCTCACATGCACATTCAGCCTCCTCCTGTCCTCACACATATGTCTACTCTTCTGATGAACCAGACTTCAGCTCATACACCGGGTCACATGATCTGTCAGTTCATCTACACCTTTCCTGAAAGGCTACACCAACTCAACTGTTTGTCATTTTGTGTTTTGTAAATGACTCAATGTAAAATCTGTAACAATTCATTTTAATTTCAGGTTGTACGATCGCAAAACACACACAAAAAAAAATAGCCAGTGTTTATTTT
>JAFMOC010000926.1:45000-104583 GCA_019802505.1 Corydoras sp. C115 | reverse complement strand
GCAGGACAGTTTGTGGGGGGGGGGGGGTTTTAGTGCAGCAGTGCCTGGATTTTTCATTTAAACACCTCAGTGCATGGGGGGTGGCACCAAAATCCCTGCTCTGGGGTGGTACTTTTGGGGGTCCTGAGATTAGAACAAAACCAGTATTACTGTGAAACCAGAGGGATCAGTCTGGAATTGTAAAACACAAAGTCCATTTTTACGGTCAGGGGAACTGAGAACAAATGTGGACGGTACTTTGTATATAAATATTATATAATATCCCCATTGGGTGGGTTTCCATGTTCCCCCCGGTCTGTGTGGGTTTCCTGGGGTTTTCCCCGGTTTCCTCCCACAGTCCAAAACAGGG
The DNA here is from genome assembly GCA_019802505.1 of Corydoras sp. C115. Classification (NCBI taxonomy): domain Eukaryota; kingdom Metazoa; phylum Chordata; class Actinopteri; order Siluriformes; family Callichthyidae; genus Corydoras; species Corydoras sp. C115. Next base: position 104,234 of record JAFMOC010000926.1, on the reverse strand, counting down.
ATCCAAGGCAATTTGAAACTCAAACAATTTTTTTTTTGCCCCATATAGTACGTGAGTGTGTTGAAGTGAGTGTGTGCCCAGCGGATGGATTGGCGCCCTCGTGTCCTGGGGTCGATCTGCCCAGCGGCCCAGTGTTCTCCCCTGGATCGGGACATGGGGAACACCACCCGGCGACCCCTAAAGAGGATAAAGCGGGGAGATAATGAAATGAAAATTAATGAAATATATATAATATATAGTAGTAATATATATGATATATATAATCTATACAATATAAATGTGTTGGCTTGACTCAATCTAATTAGGATTATAGATTCGTCACCTGATCAATTTTCTATTTAATTAATCACTATTAATAATCAAACTTATGTTAATATTCTGTTCCACATGTAACTCTATGAAACCTTGTGGTGTTTATTGTAGGTCTGTCAGTATGTTCTGTGTCATGTGATTAATTCATGTTGAGTGTTGTTGTTTTGATGATCAGTTTTTGCCCCGTCGGCGTGTCCAGCGTGTCGAGCTCTCGGGTTCTCTGTTGGTTTGTTTGCCGGCGCTCTGTGCGTTCGAGCGCGCTGGCCTCGTGTACCTGCTGCGTATGACATTTTCTTTCAGCGCCTGTTAATAAGCGCTGGTGGTGGTTCAGTCACATGGTCTGAGCGGGGGTCCCGTTGAAGGTCACTGTTTAAGGTCGATCGTACCGAATCGGCTGAAAACCATTTTAAATCTTTTATTAAATTTTTTTTTATTTAAATTTTGAACTTGTGTCCTTTATTAAACACACACAGTGATGTGTTAATGTAGTCGTAGTCTTAGGTCGAGGTTCAAACATATATAATGTATGTTTTTGGACGTGGTGGTCAGCACATCTGCCACTGTGTCCAGCACGACGTCCCGGGTTTGATTCCTGTGTGGAGTCTTCTCTGTCCACAGTGTCCCCTGTGTGCGTTCTCACAGAGGACCGTGGTTGTTCTGCTACATCTAAATTAAATAAACAAGACCCTGAACTGTCGCGGGGGGGGGGGGGGGGGGGGGTGTATGTTTCAGCACACTTAGTACTGGTCCCATGCCCATGGTGGGGTTCGAGGGGCAGAGGGTGTAAAACTGTCCATATATTAACTGTCCATATATTAAACTGTAAGTGTAATATATGGATCTCCTCCACTGTGGCGCCCCCTATTGGAAACAAGCTGAAAGCAGAATATATATATATATATATATATATATATATATAATTATATATATATATATATATATATATATATTTTTATATATATATATATATTACACACACACACACACATAGGACAGCCCTGTCCAGTTATTTAACAAATGGAAAAACTCTAACATCTGGAAAACTATATGTGAGTCCATTAGGGGGCGTCCTGCAGCACCGCCAGTCCGGTTGCATTCCTTGCACGTGCTGCGGTGCGATCGGGAACTGTTCTAACATCCACCCTCCTCGTTCTGACTGTTCCCCTCGTGTCCCCCTCTCACGTCTCTCTCTTACGTTCTGTCTCCCTGTCTCTCTCTCTCTGTCTTCGCTTTCCGCTGGGCTCTGTCATCTCTAACCCTCTCCGCTCGCACCGCGTCCTCTCCAGCTCCGGATCCGGACGCGGACAGTCAGTTCGACCCGATCCCGGTGCTGATCCCCAAAACGCCCGGCCAAGGTAAGAGACAGGAACACGCCCCCCCCCCCCTCCTCACATTCCCACCCACGAACCTGAAACATTCACTGGGTTCCCTCTGATTTATTAAAACCAGAAATGCTCGGTCTCGAGGAACCTCCACCTACTTACTCTTTACCCCCCCAACCTCACCCGACCCCCCCACACCCCCCCGTGTTTGAAACATGTGTTTTCACACCACTTTCTTCACACCATGCTGTTTACCTGCTGGATCTAAATTGTTACTTTGGTTTCTTTTCTTTTTTTTTTTTTTTTTCTTTTTTTTTTTTTTTTCTCTCCTTGATTTATTTCTTTTCCCTTTTGTCATCTCCTCCTCCCGCATCCCTTCCCGCCTCTCTCTCTCTCTCTCTCTCTCTCTCTCTCTCTCTCTCTCTCCCTCTCCTCCCTCTTCCGTCTTCGATCTGGCCCGTCTCGTCCCCTCTCTCCCTTTCTGCCTCTTTCTGGCATGCTCTAGGTGGTAGCAACAGTGGCAGCTCAGAGACCAGTCTGCCCAATATGGCCTGCTCCCTGCTGCTGGTGGACCAGCTCATCGACTTGTAGAAGACGTGCAGAGGGGGGGATGGGGGGGACGGGGACGGAGGGACGGTGGGATAAGAGGGACGAAGGTTCTTCCAGGGAAAATGTGCAATTTGTAAAAAAAAAAAAAAAAAATGGTTTCCATTTAACAATCCAGGAGTCTATATGAAACCATTCTGTCCACCCCCCCCCCACCCCCACCCGCTTTGTGTCGGCCGTTCACACTGACGTTCTGCTCTCCATACTTCTGTTGCATCATCGATTCTTCATGCATTATGCGCCAACTTTGGGATGAATCATTTAGAGAACCCCCCCCCTCTCCACACGAGGCCTGGCTACCCTCTGTAGCAGTGTGGAGTGGGTTCCACTAACTGGAGATGGTGGCGTCACACGATGTAAATGCTCTGACAGCGTCTCCCCCTGACTGTGACGCCCGTCCGTCCACCACCCCAAAGTTCTCTCGTACTCCTGGGGAATATGTCCGTGCCCCCCACCCCGCGGTGAGCGCTGGTGAAACGCAAACGTGGAGGGGATTCTCCCCGCCCCTGTGCGGTGGCGACGGCACGTGGCCCGCGATCTGCGTCTACAGATTGTTCTTATCTCCCCGCACCAGTGGCGCCCCCTCCTGCCTGCTCTGAGCTCAGACGCCGTATCTCCATGTACGCCCGGCCCTGCATGCGCGCTGTCGGTCACCGTCGTGTCGGTGCTGTAACCCGGTGACAGTCCACCGTGCCGCTGCTCCTGTCTGTACGCTGAGATGACGAGACGTGACGCAGGAGGTCCGATTTGTAATCGCTGTGTCGTGTCCGTGGTTCCAGGCTGCGGGTCCATCTGTGTGTTCTGGCTCTGTGTGTCTTTGTTTGTTCATGACCTCTCTCTGTGTGTGTGTGTGTGTGTGTGTGTGTTTGTTCTGCCTTCTGTGCTTTTGAATTCGACCCCACCCCAATCCTCCACCTCCATCCGTTCTTTGTGCGTTTCTTTGTAATTGCATCGGCAAGTTTATTTCATTATGTGTATACATGGGTGCGTTCACGTGTGTACATGCAGGCGCGAGTGTGTGTGTGTGTGTGTGTGCATATTTGTGTGTGTGTGTGTATGTATGTATATGCGTGTGATTTTTTTAATATATATATATAAAATGTGTGTGAGTGTATGTATTTGTATATATATAATATATACACACATATACATTATATTATTACTAGGGGTGCGCTGCAATATTCGCTGATTCGACGATTCGATTCGGAGAACCGTAGTCGACTATGAACCTCATAGTCGAATATACCATTTTGACCACATGGGGGCGCCCATGGCTGCTGCTAAGCATTAGTTTTTACATGAAATGTCTTTGTTTTGTTATATATATAGCCTTTGTCAAATAAAATCATCCTAATTTTCCTGTTAATATTTTTTTTAAATGATTCTGTGTGCGCTTTAACAATAGGCTACACATTAATAAAGCAAGTAAAATAATTTTTTTTTTTTTTGAAACTATGCTTATAGCGCCATCTTCTGGTGAAATTAACTGATTCGACTATCAGTCGACTATAGGGAAAATCTGACGAATCAGATTCAACTATGAAAATAATTAGTTGAAGTCACCCCTAATTATTATTTATTATATATTATATATACACCATACGTACACTCACACACACTTTATAATATATATATATATAATATGCTATATATCATATATATATATATTATATAATATATATATATAATCGATAAATTTTTTTTTATGTTTCAAATCCCAAAGTTATTGTTCAATGTCGGTGTAATTTAAATAAATGTATAACGTCATCATTATATATATATATATTTTTTACATGGTTCATGTATTTATTTCCTCTGCGTCGGACGTTTGCGTATATCTCAAATAGTTCGGCCCATTTTTCCACTGCGGTCGAGGCGTATATCATTTAATCATAACAATAATGTTGCTACGTGTAGCTTTGTCGTTGTACAGTTGCGCCGCTCTTAATACCATTTGTGTTCGTCTGTGAGGAAAGCGAACCCCAGAGTGTTACGAGCCCCGTAAACCCCCCCCCCCCACCCAGTTGGGTGTAGCTCGCTGACCTGTAGAAATATCAGGATTATGATTCGTAACTCGTAATTCTGACGATCCATCGATGTACAGGACGAAAGATAACACAGAACATATCGGGTTCTAATTTATTCTAATTTAGCTTCTTTACCCCAGAACACGAGGGAGGGGGTTGATGGGGGGAACCCCATTTAGCACCACTGCAGGGGGCGGAGTCTTAAGAGTGCATTAATGGCGCATACCCAGTGTTGGTATAGGGAACCTAATGAAGTGTGTGTGTGTGTGTGAGAGACTGCCTATATCATTAGTGCAGTCATTACTAAGTCGTCTATCGAAGTTGATGGGAAATGAGCTGCAACCTGACGTCCTGTTGCTCCCTGTTTTACTGTGCAGTGGAAAAATGCTTTAAGGTCTGAAACCGATTGCTGTCTCCTCCTCTTCTGGATCCCGCTGTGCGGCAGGAGCTGATTATTTTAATGGGCTCGGTGTTCTGACTTTGCTGTGTGTCAATAAATCAGAGCCTCGGTCGGCTTCGCTCACGTCAGACTCTCAGTTGAAGTCATAAGAGCGTTGGGGGGGTAATGGATCTCATCTGGAGCGTGTCTGTGTCCGCCGCCTGTAGGTTTTCAGACGTTTGAGAAGGCGGTGGACACGGGGACGCAGCGAACATGGCTCGTGAATCAGCCACCGCCAGGTGAGATCCGGCACCTCACCTGCTGCCCTGACTCCGCCCCCTCGTTCGCAAGTCCATGGTTTATCGCAGCGTCAGAAGAAGGGGAAGAGAAGAGCATCAGTGTTTTGTTTTTATTTTATTTTAATTTTTTTGCCGAACTGATGATGGAATGAACTTCCTGAGGTCACGTCCAAGTTCCCCGCCTCTAATCCTGAAGTTGTACTTCCTGTGTATCTTGCTGACTCTGTATAATAAACAATCAGACTCGGACGCATCAGAAACGCCCCCTTCTTGCTCCACTTACCATATAGATGGACTTTGTAGTTCTACAATTGCAGACTGTAGTCCATCTGTCTTCTTTGTTGTTGTTCGTCCCCTGTTGGTTCTCAGGAGCATCACAGAACAGGTATCATTTGGGTGGTGGATTGTTTGTTGTCAGTTCTGCAGTGACACTGATGTGCTGGGGGGGGGGGGGGGGGGGGTTAGTGCAGCAGTGCTGCTGGAGTTTCATTTAAACACCTCAGTCACACTGCCGGGATAGGCACCAAATAATCCCTGCTCTGTGGTGGTACGATTAGGGTCCTGATCATCAGAACAGAGTACACAGTATGTCCTGTAGAACAAACAGATGGACTACAGAATGGAATTGTAGAACTACAAAGTCCATCCTCACGGGAAGTGGAACTGAGAACATGGAGCAAAAACGGGGCGTGTCCAAATGTTTGATTGGTTACAGTATTATTACAGCTGGTTTATGTTCTGCTGCTGGATGTCTGTATATTTTAAGGTGGTCGACCTATGCAACACTAAGGTAGTGCTTATCGGACGCGCCCATTCGATTGGCCAGATCGATACCAAACTGTCGTCATGGTAACGGAGTGTAACTGAGGGGATCTCATGTTCCTTGTATTTGTATGAACTGTGGATGAGGGTCAGTGAATAAATGTGTGTGTGCAGCTTTCCTGTGCGTTTTTGTCTGAACCTTTACGTCGATAAATCAACCACCCAAAGTGTGTCTCCCCCTCTGTCTCAATGTGAGTGAATCCGGTCGGCGTGGCGGGGACGCCTCCGTGGTGTGTAGATCTCTCACGGTTCTCCACGCTTCGGAACGTGAACCTTGGAACCCCTGCCTCGTTCTACGGTTCCCACCGCGACGGCGCGTGTGACTGTAACGATGTTCAGAATGTCTCTTCCCAGCTCTCTGATGTTTTAATTGTCTGTGTAATTTCAAGTAACACCATTAGGTGGCAGACCCTAAACCAAGACTGTGAGCGTGGTGGTGAAGGGGTTGGGGGTGTTGAGCTATCAGTCTGAAGGTTGGGGGTTCAAATCCTCAGTCCACTCACGCTGTTGAAGCGATTGGGGTTGGGTGTCTCGCCACTTGGTGGGAGCGGGAATTGAACCGGGGGACCTTCGGGTTGCACGGCTGGTTCTTTAACCCCAAGCCTACGACTGCCCTGGGTGTGTACCACTTTCAAAAAAAAAGGAATAGCGGTGGGTGTGGCCAAGAGATTGAATAATCCAATGAAGTGGAAGCCCATTGGTCCATTTTGAGGGGATGTGGGCTCTGTGGTTAAGCTGTTGGAACTGTCAACCTTCAGGCTGTGGGTTCCAATCCCAGGTCCACTGGCGAGAGATTGAATAATCCAATGAAGTGGAAGCCCATTGGTCCATTTTCTTTATTATGAGGGCATGTGGGCTCCGTGGTTAAGGTGTTGAGCTGTCAACCTTCAGGCTGTGGGTTCCAATCCCAGGTCCGCTGGCGCCGCCTGTTCTCGAGACGAATATCGAGGCCACGGTGCGAATCCGGAAGCTTCTGTTAGAACTTTAGAATGCTGTTGTGATTGCACCCTTTCCCACATGCACCATCCCGTCCGCTGTCTGAAGGTAAGCCTGACTTCGTCACTGTATCGTAACCTCGTCGTCGTCCGGTCTCCGCGTCCACGGCTCTCGGCGCCACATGTGGTGCGACACCCCGCCGCCCGTCGGTTGTCGACCGCATCGTCGCCCGTTGAAGCCTCCGTACGGAGTCTCTTCTCTTCGGGCCTGTGTGCATCTCGCCACTGCCGCTCGTTTTCTGTCCGTGTGTGGAGTCCGGGCCGTCTCCTGTCCTGTGATTTGGCTGGGATGTGGCGGGGAATGTGCTTTGGTGGTGTTTCGTCTCCGGCGCCGTTGTGATTCCATGCTTGTGAATGTGTCCTTCTTAGCTGAAGCGGCCGATTTTTATTATTTTTTTTTTGTGTTGTTGATTGTTGTTGTGACCTCTTCCTCCCAACAACCTCGCAAAGAACCGCTCGGGTTCTTTGCCTTTTTTTTTTTAACGTGCAGCTCCCAGAAGGACCGCTCGGACGGAACCCCCACACGGAGTGGACTTTAATCTGACGTCTTTATCGTAAGCAGGGCTCGGACTTCGGTCCGGTTCTCCTGATGTTCTCACTAACGCGACTCTTCTCCGTCTGCCTTCCACAGAGCTTAAGGGGACAACCAACGGCTATGGAGAACTGACGGAGGGTGATGGACCTGAGGACCAGGCGGACGACTGGCTGCATTCCAGCGACGAGGAGGAGAACACGGACGGGGCCAGGCCGAGCGAGTCGTCCAGTCTCGACTGCAGTGGCTCCAGACCTTTGTTGCAGGACTTCGAGGAAGACGAAGAGCCAGAGAACCCGGCGCCGGGAAACCTCCTCCCACCGTCCGACTCGCCGCCCCCTCCCTCCCCGCAGCCCTCCTCGGTTCCCCCGGACGCGGTCGTGGACATCTTCTCCAAAGCTCCCTTTAAGGTGGCGCGGGAGGAGGAGCCGTCTCGCGACGTGGACGTCTTCGCCCAGGCGCCCTTCCACCGTCCCCCGGCCCCGTCCCAGCAGCCCGACATCTTCCTTCAGGCGCCTTTCGGGAGGAAGAAGGAAACCCCGGCGACGGCCCCGCCCGGGCCCCGTCTGCAGACCTCGTCCTCGCACCTCGGCGGCCCCGACCAGAGCGTCCTCGACCAGGTGGCGCCGCTGCCCTTTCGACCGCAGGCCTTAGCGAAGTACTCCAGGCATTACAAAGGGCCCGACGGGAGTCCGGAGGACCCGTTCGTCGCCGCCCCCTTCCACCTGAAAGGGCCTCAGGAAAAGCACTAAGACGCACTCTCGCACCCGGGGGCCGCCCGGCGCCGTGCACCACCACACGCCGCTTCGTTCTCCAGCCTTTCGCTCATGATGTCATCAGAAAGGTCTCCTGCCTCCTGAGTGTTTCGGAGAACACCATCAGATTTATATTGGGGGGGGGCGGGGCTAGAGCACATACTTAAGAGGATGGTTATTGGACAGTGAGCGCTGAGTGAAGTTCAGATCACCAAATTAAACCCCCTCCACCATCCCGAGGTACCAAGAGCTGTCCGAGTTCACAGAGGGGCGGGGCAACCTGAGTATCACCCAATGAAAACCTTATACCATATACATGCACAACGAGATGGAGTCCAATACGATCACAGGAAAGCCCAAAAGTGGCAACCATGAAGTCAGGGGGAACGTGGTGGTGTGGTGGGGGGGGCTTTAGATCCTTAAGATTCAACTTCTGGCTCCGTGACACAAAACCCTTTAATGGACGAACAGATGAAAGTCTCCCAGGACGTCCCCCCGAAATCCTGCTGGCGATGGACAACCACTTTCGGGTTGGCCGTCATGGAAGCAGTCGGTGTCCCGATACATGTCCGGGTGCCAAACTTGCAAGTGAATGATCTGACGTCAAAAGTTTACACTGAACGATGGACCGTCCCTGACATCTGAAGATGCTGAAGATGCTGATGCTGAGGCTGAGAGGCCTGCTGTCTACTGTTCCACGTTATGATGTCATAACGCTGAATACCCGTACGTCATTCGGCCGGAACCGCCGGCCGGGACCGTTTTTTTGGACCGAGCCGAGCGACCCGCACGCCGTCCACGCCCCACTTTTATACGTCCCTCCGTCCTCACCGACGCCGTTCCGTTAAATGCACGTGTTTATGTAAACGCCCAGCCCCCCCCCGCCCCCCCGACGCCGTACGCATCCAGAATGTACCTCAGCCTAACGGATGCAGCCGGGGTCGCGCTGTCATATTTGTCGGGGGGGGGGGGTCCGTCTGTCGTCCCGTCTTCCGGACGTTCTGTCCACCGCGTACTATGCAGAGTCGGCGATTTGAAGGTCACGTTGATCTGCCCCCGCCAGCACGGTGATGGGGCAGCTTGTGGTGGCGGCGGTGCGTCACAGCTCGGGAGACCTGATGAATGAAGGAATAATAGAACCCGCGCCAGTGGAAATTCTCCGCAACGCTCCTCCACCTGCCTGCTGTCGGGCCCTCATGAATAATTCTGCCCCCCCCCCCCACCCCACCCCACCCCCCCGCGGGGGCGGTTTCCGGTCACGTTACACTACAACCAAAAAAAACTACACGTTCCACGCCGTCGCCCGCCGCAGAGCTGGGGTGTCCTCACCAGACCCTCCACGGTGCCAACTCCGGTCGTAGAACGTCCATGTTACGCCTCCTTGTTTAGCTCCGCCTACTATGTAGTTCTAGAGTTACATTCTGTATTCCGTTCATGTCTCTACGTACTCGAGAGACATCTCTTTACTCTGATTTCTGATGAGACACCTGTCCCCCACCGTCCCCCCCCCCGTCCCCCTGTCCCCCCCACGCACAGTGCTGGTACTGTTATTATGGTGGATGAGTCTCTGGACTCATAATAGTGGTGGCAGTAACGACCCTGTCCACAAGGTGGAGCAATAAGGGGGATTTGTATGTAGTGGAGTGGACCGAGTTGGAACGATTCCAGCAGCACTGCTGTGTCTGACCCACACAGTGTCACTGAGAACCGTCCACCACCTTAAATATAAAAAATACCTGTTCGTTGGTGTCCTGATCGTTGGAGAACATACCAAAGGTGAATCGTATAGCGAGAAACAGATGAACTACATGGTCAGGTGATCTGGAAACAGGGTGGCGTATCTATTTATTGAGAGACCGGTGTCCGGGCTCAAGACACTAACGATTGTAGGACGGTCACATGATCACGTTCCACTGTGACATCATCACCTAGTGATTGATCCCACTGCAGGTCCACAGTATTCTACACTGTATCACAATCGAACCCGCGTCCCGCCCCCCCACCCCCCACACACACCCCCCTGCTGGAGATCCCGGGTACCAGACCCGTCTCGCCCTCCGTCTGGACATCCACTCCGGCTTGGGTTGGGGTTTGGGGTTTGACGTTCCTCTAGCGACCGGTGGACAGGCGCGGAACTTCAGAGCTTTTATGAATGTTATGAGGTTTTTTTGTTTTTTTTTTTGTTTTTTTTTGAGAACTTTGTTCCGTTGGTATGAATTCTGGGGCGGAGGGGGGGCGGGGGGGGGGGGCATGTGTTTTAGGTGGTTGAGTTTTACATGCACATGAGGATCGAGGTTTCAACTTCTTCGCAGCACTTACGTATGAACGACTGTTTATGAATGTTGATGCAATAAAGGAAAGGAGTTTATGAATCGAGGCTTCGTTTATTAAACGCACCGCGCGCTCCACTCACCTCCACCCTCCTCCATCCGTCACCTCCGCCCTCCTCCATCCGTCACCTCCACCCTCCTCCATCCGTCACCTCCTCCATCCGTCACCTCCGCCCTCCTCCATCCGTCACCTCCACCCTCCTCCATCCGTCACCTCCGCCCTCCTCCATCCGTCACCTCCGCCCTCCTCCATCCGTCACCTCCACCCTCCTCCATCCGTCACCTCCACCCTCCTCCATCCGTCACCACCACCCTCCTCCATCCTTCACCTCCATCCGTCACCTCCGCCCTCCTCCATCCGTCACCTCCGCCCTCCTCCATCCGTCACCTCCACCCTCCTCCATCCGTCACCTCCACCCTCCTCCATCCGTCACCTCCACCCTCCTCCATCCGTCACCTCCACCCTCCTCCATCCGTCACCTCCGCCCTCCTCCATCCGTCACCTCCGCCCTCCTCCATCCGTCACCTCCACCCTCCTCCATCCGTCACCTCCACCCTCCTCCATCCGTCACCACCACCCTCCTCCATCCTTCACCTCCATCCGTCACCTCCGCCCTCCTCCATCCGTCACCTCCGCCCTCCTCCATCCGTCACCTCCACCCTCCTCCATCCGTCACCTCCACCCTCCTCCATCCGTCACCACCACCCTCCTCCATCCTTCACCTCCATCCGTCACCTCCGCCCTCCTCCATCCGTCACCTCCGCCCTCCTCCATCCGTCACCTCCACCCTCCTCCATCCGTCACCTCCACCCTCCTCCATCCGTCACCTCCACCCTCCTCCGTCCGTCACCTCCACCTTCCTCCATCCGTCACCTCCACCCTCCTCCATCCGTCACCTCCACCCTCCTCCATCCGTCACCTCCACCCTCCTCCATCCATCACCTCCACCCTCCTCCATCCGTCACCACCACCCTCCTCCATCCGTCACCTCCGCCCTCCTCCATCCGTCACCTCCGCCCTCCTCCATCCGTCACCTCCTCCATCCATCACCACCACCCTCCTCCATCCTTCACCTCCACCCTCCTCCATCCATCACCTCCATCCATCACCACCACCCTCCTCCATCAATCACCTCCATGGATGGTCCTCAGCACATTCGGGTGGTGCACCACCGGAGAACCATCCACCAACCAAAACATCTACAGCCACCAAGAAACGAGAACCTTTACAACAAGTTTGTAGAGAGCAGACTGTAAATGTAAAATTAGGTTTTATTTTAATAAAGTGCCCAGCGATAGATTGCCCCCCCCCCTGTCCTGGGTCTATCTGCCCAGCGCCCCAAACGTTCTCCCCTGGATGGGCATGGGGAACCCCCCCCCCTCCTCCCCGCGACCCTAATAGAGGATGAAGCGGGAGATAATGAATGAATATTTTATTAAAGCTTATCAGCTCTACACGCTGCATCCCGAGCGCCCCCTCGCGTTCCAACGCCGTATTGCGGTAACAACGACTGAGCCGCATTCCGACTGTTTAATGAATCCTTTTAGTATCGATTGCGTTCGTTGTATTTATTCATTCATTATCTTCCGCTTCATCCTCTATTAGGGTCGCGGGGTGGGGGGGGGTTCCCCATGCCCATCCAGGGGAGAACATCTCGGGCGCTGGGCAGATACATCCAGGACAGGACGCCAATCCATCGCTGGGCACACACTCACTCACACAGACACACTCTATATGGGGCAATTTGGAGAATTCAATTGACTTGATCCATGTTTTTGGACTGTGGGAGGAAACCGGAGAACCCGGAGGAAACCCACGCGGACACGGGGAGAACATGGAAACTCCACCCAGATGGGGATTCGAACCGGGAATCCCTAGCGCTGAGAGGAGAACATGCTAAACCACTAAGCCACCTTAGTGGTTTAAATACAACGGCCTGCGTTCGTTGTATTTAATCAAATTAAACTTATCATCCATCGAACAGTTAATTTAAACAATCTTAATGAATATCGCGTGAGAATTCTCAAACACACCGCATTTTATGCGTAAAACAGATGAAGTGATTCTTTTTTTATTATATTATATTTATTTTGTTTATATAATATTTGTATAGACCTTGCACGTAGAATAAAAGAGCATCTTCACTGAACACTGAGCTAAATTTAAATATAATAAAATAAATATATTTAAAAAAAAAACACATAAATGAAGGGCGGCACTGTGGCTTAGTGGTTAGCACGTTCTCCTCTCAGCGCTGGGGATTCCCGGTTCGAATCCCCATCTGGGTGGAGTTTCCATGTTCTCCCCGTGTCCCCTTTCCTCCGGGTTCTCCGGTTTCCTCCCACAGTCCAAAAACATGGATCAAGTTAATTGAGTTCTCTAAATTGCCCCATATAGAGTGTGTATGTGTGAGTGAGAGTGTGCCCAGCGATGGATTGGCGCCCTGTCCTGGGTCTATCTGCCCAGCGCCCCAGACGTTCTCCCCTAGATGGGCATGGGGAACCCCCCACCGCGACCCTAATAGAGGATAAAGTGGGAGATAATGAATGAATGAATGAACATAAATGAAGGGCGGCACGGTGGCTTAGTGGTTGAGCATGTTCTCCTCTCAGCGCTGGGGATTCCCGGTTCGAATCCCAATCTGGGTGGAGTTTCCATGTTCTCCCCGTGTCCGCGTGGGTGTCCTCCGAGTTCTCCAGTCCAAAAACATGGATCAAGGGAAAATGGAGTTCTCCAAAATTGCCCCATATAGAGTGTGTCTATGTGAGTGAGTGTGTGTGTCCAGTGATGGGTTGGCGCCCTGTCCTGGGTGTATCTGCCCAGCGCCCTCCCATGGATGGGCATGGAACCCACCCCCTCCCCCCTCCCCCCTCCCCCCTCCCCCACACGACCCCAACAGAGGACAAAGCGGCAAATAATGGATGGATGGACATAAATGAAGATGGAGCAAATCATCGTGTTTTTTTTTTTTTTTAATTGTGGAATCGCAGTAGAATATAGTTTTCAACACGTTCCCCGTCATTTAGCACGATAAATCGTACTTAGAACATGAGATTCGATGATTAAAATGTGAAAATGTTTCGGAGTTGATTCGTTGTGAACGTCGGCCTCGAAGAATCGACTCCACGAAGCGATTTGAAGGAACCGACTCTGTGACGGCTCCGCGTGACGGTGACGGTGACGCAGCGCTTTTGCAGCATGGCGGCGCGCGCAGGGTCGGCGTCCCTCAGAGCAGCGTGAGTGTCTTTTTTTTTGTTATTTTTTGTTTTTGTTTTTTTAATAAAACAACGTTTTAAAGTTTATAATAAAGTGGTCTGTTGTCCGGGTCTGTTGTCCGGGTCTGTTGTCCCTCGCGTTTCCGCCCGTCAGTTTACAGCCGCGTCACCTGAGGCCTCGTGAGTTTGATGAAATGTAATTAAATTAATTACATTTCGTTAATTTACAGAGTAAACAATTAAATCATTAAATATAAAACACTGTGCAATTAAACTGCGACACGCGCTTTAAAATTCAAGGTTTATTCAAAACTGCTGCTCTGATAAAATCTAACGTGCAGCGTCTTCAGTAAAGATGGACTTTGTAGTTCTACAATTCCAGTCTGTAGTCCATCTGTTTGTGTTCTACAGGACATACTGTGTTCTAATGCTCAGCACCCCCAATAGCACCACCACAGAGCAGGGGTTATTTGGAGCCTATCCCGGCAGTGTCACTGAGGTGTTTAAATGAAACTCCAGCAGCACTGCTGCACTAACCCCCCCCCCCCCCCCCCCCCCCCCCCAGCACATCAGTGTCACTGCAGAACCGACAACAAACAATCCACCACCCAAATGATACCTGTTCTGTTCTGTGATTCTCCTGAGAACCAACAGGAATATAATTTTCATAAAATGGATCAGTGGTTTAGCATGTTCTCCTCTCAGCGCTAGAGATTTCCCGGTTCGAATCCCCATCTGGGTGGAGCTTCCATGTTCTCCCCGTGTCTGCGTGGGTTTCCTCCGGGTTCTCCGGTTTCCTCCCACAGTCCAAAAAACATGGAATCAAGGTCAAGTGAGTTCTCCAAATTGCCCCATATAGAGTGTGTATGTGTGAGTGAGTGTGTGTCCAGTGATACACCCTGTCCTGGGTCTATCTGCCCAGCGCCTGAAACGTTCTCCCCTGGATGGACATGGGGAACCCCCCCCCCAACGTTTGGGTGTTTGGACACGCCCCCTTTTGGTTGGAAGTTCTCCCCTGGATGGACATGGGGAACCCCCCCCCCCCAATGTTTGCACACGCCCCCTTTCTGCTCCACTTATCGTCCATGTTCTCAGTTCCACTGACCATAAAGATGGACTCTGTAGTTCTGCAATTCCATTCTGTAGTCCCTCTGTTTGTGTTCTACAGAATATACTGTGTTCTCTGTTCTAATGCTCAGCACCCCCAATAGCACCACCACAGAGCAGGGGTTATTTGGAGCCTATCCCGGCAGTGTCACTGAGGTGTTTAAATGAAACTCCAGCAGCACTGCTGCACTGATACCCCCCCCCCCCCCCCCCCCCCCCCCCCCCCCCCGTACGTATTTTAATGTGAATTGATTCTCTGTGTTGTTAGAATCCGTGCCGTTTGCACCCGCGGTCACGGCGCAGTACTCTGTAAAGACACCAGGACGTTCTCACGGCCACCTGCACTGACGTTTGGTAAGTGGTTCTACACCGATTCTGTGCCTCACGGGTGAAAAGTGAAGGGAGAACCCAAAATCGGTGAGTAATGTTTAAACCCCAACGTGTCGGCAGTGAGGAACATGTTCATTCAGACTCAGGACACCCCCAACCCGAACAGCCTGAAGTTCCTGCCCGGTCGCGCCGTCTTAGATTCCGGAACTATGGACTTTGTGGCCCCTCGGGACGCATACTGCTCCCCGCTGGCCAGGTAATGCCATCATCATCATCATTACATCATTACATTTATAGTATGACATCATCATCATGTCCTCCTCTGTTCCTCTGCGCAGACAGCTGTTCCGAATCGACGGCGTCCGAAGTGTCTTCCTGGGTCCAGACTTCATAACCATCACAAAGGTAGGGAACGAAGCCCCGCCCCTCACTTCAGACCGAATGCGCCGGGCGCCGATTGAAGACGCCGAATGTTTGTGTGCAGCGTGATTCGTTCACGGAGTGGAAGGTGATCAAACCCGACGTCTTCGCCGCCATCATGGACTTCTTCACATCCGGGCTTCCTGTTGTTAATGAGGATGCAGCTCTGCGTTCTGACACCGGTACGACCTCACCTGACCTCAACTGACCTGACCTGACCCTGAAGCTGGGGCAATTTTAACGGCCGTCATAAATACTACTACACGCCACTTTATTAGCTCCACATCCCTGTTTCTACCCTCAGCTCCACTTACCATACAGATGGACTTTGTACGATTACAGACTGTAGTCCATCTGTGTTCTTTGTTGATGTTCGCCCCCTGTTGGTTCTCAGGAGCATCACAGAACAGGTATCATTTGGGTGGTGGATTGTTTATTGTCGGTTCTGCAGTGACACTGATGTGGTGAGGGGGGAGGGGGTTTAGTGCAGCAGTGCTGCTGGAGTTTCATTTAACACTTCAGTGACACTGCCGGGATAGGCTCCAAATAACCCCTGCTCTGTGGTGGTACTATTGGGGTTCAGAGCATTAGAACAGAGAACACAGAATGTACTTTAGAACACAAACAGATGGACTACAGTCGGAAAGTGTAGAACAGTAAGTGGAATTCATTCATTATCTTCCGCTTTATCCTCTATTAGGGTCGCGGGGGGGTTCCCCATGCCCATCCAGGGGAGAACATTTCGGGCGCTGGGCAGATACACCCAGGACAGGGCGCCAATCTATCGCTGGGCACACACTCACTCACACAAACACACTCTATATGGGGCAATTTGGAGAACTCAATTGACTTGATCCATGTTTTTGGACTGTGGGAGGAAACCGGAGAACCCGGAGGAAACCCACGCGGACACGGTGAGAACATGGAAACTCCACCCGGATGGGGATTCGAACCGGGAATCCCTAGCGCTGAGAGGGAGAACATGCTAAACCACTGAGCCACCGTGCCGCCAGTAAGTGGAACTGATCACCTAAATTATGAATGGAGTAATAAAGGGGGCGTGTCCAATCTTTTGACTCGTACAGTCCTGTCCCCGTCCTTTAAACTGACTCCGGATCACTTCTGCTCTGCAGCGCCTTCAGAAGATGACGACGAGGTCGTCGCCGTCATCAAAGAGCTGCTGGACACCCGGATACGGTAACGGTGCACCCACTTCAACAACACCGTGGGGACGGGCGAATTGGAACACCGACACTGATGTTGGATGAGAGGCCTGGCTCACGATCTCTGTTCTGCTTCATCCCAAAGATGTTGGATGGGGTTGAGGTGCGGGTCAATCGGGGTGTTCCACGCCGAACTCTCAGACCCGACCGTATCTTTTATAGACCTTAAAGATACAGAGGTCCTTCCCTAAACTGTTTCCACCAAGTTGGAAGCATGCCGTCGTCCGGGACGCCCGGCTCGGTGCTTCATCAGGCGTCAGTGTGATGGCTGTGTCCTCCGCTCTGTTCATATGCTTTATTCATGTGACCGTCCTCGTGTGAAGGGATAGGACCCAGTTAACGATGGGCATTCTGACCTCACAGAGCAGCCTGCTGGGTTCATGAGGAGGTTATTTCTGTGCTGTTGTCGTTAAAAGCGTCGTTTTGCTTTCGGTTTGTAAAAATGTGAAGCGTTTAAAGATCTGACCTGCTGATTGTTTTCATTTCAAAGACAAAGCGTCTCCGGAACAAACGGCTCGCCGCAAAGCATCGCGGTCTTGCCGTCGTTTCAGCGTTCTCGTACGAAAACGACGCAAACTGATTGAACTGCATGTTCTCCCCTCATCTGTATTGGCTCTTGCTGCGGTACGGAGTGGTGGGGGGGGGTTTGTCTGATTAGGTAGACGTTTTGGAAATTTGATGTTTGATTAGAAATCTAACTTGTTGTTTTTGTTTTTTGACGCCTGATGGATTTTATCTTCTCGCCTCACGGATCTCGTGACGTTCCAGATGGACGGCTCGATTAAAAAAAAAAAAACCTGTTCCCGTATGAGACGCTTGTTTTTTAGTTTTCATACATTACTTTACTTTCCTTTTGCTCATCCACTCCATGAGGTTTAAGATTCCCTCATGAGGTAAAGTGTGAGGTTTAACTCCCTCTATGTGTATAGGGATTGGGTCTTTCTATGAGGTTGTGTATAGGGTTAATGTCCCTTTATATGGGTGATGTATAGGGTTAGTGTCTTTTTATGAGGTTATGTATAGGGTTAGTGTCCCTTTATATGGGTGATGTATAGGGTTAGTGTCTTTTTATGAGGTTGTATATAGGGTTAGTGTCCCTCTATGAGGTTGTGTATAGGGTTAATGTCCCCCTGTGAAAATGTTTATAGGGTTAGTGTCCTTCTATGAGGTTGTATATAGGGTTAGTGTCCTTCTATGAGGTTGTGTATAGGGTTAGTGTCCCTCTATGAGGTTGTGTATAGGGTTAATGTCCCCCTGTGAAAATGTTTATAGGGTTAGTGTCCTTCTATGAGGTTGTATATAGGGTTAGTGTCCTTCTATGAGGTTGTGTATAGGGTTAATGTCCCTCTATGAGGTTGTGTATAGGGTTAGTGTCCCTCTATGGGTGATGTATAGGGTTAGTGTCCCTCTATGAGGTTGTGTATAGGGTTAGTGTCCCTCTATGAGGTTGTGTATAGGGTTAGTGTCCCTCTATGAGGTTGTATATAGGGTTAGTGTCCCTCTATGAGGTTGTATATAGGGTTAGTGTCCCTCTATGAGGTTGTGTATAGGGTTAGTGTCCCTCTATGAGGTTGTATATAGGGTTAGTGTCCCTCTATGAGGTTGTATATAGGGTTAGTGTCCCTCTATGAGGTTGTGTATAGGGTTAGGGTCCCTCTATGAGGTTGTGTATAAGGTTAATGTCTTTCTATGAGGTTGTGCTTAGGGTTAAGGTCCCTCTATAAGGTTGTGTATAAGGTTAGGGTCCCTCTATAAGGTTGTATAAGGTTAATGTCTTTCTATGAGGTTGTGCTTAGGGTTAAGGTCCCTCTATAAGGTTGTGTATAAGGTTAGGGTCCCTCTATAAGGTTGTATAAGGTTAATGTCTTTCTATGAGGTTGTGTATAGGGTTAGGGTCACTAAAAGTCAGGTCCATAAACCTGAGCTGTGTGTGGAAGAACTAAACTAACCGCCACTCGACCTCGACCCCATAGGTATCAATACAGATGAACTGGAACAGAGATGGTGAGTCAGACCCTGCTGTCCAGCTGGTATCAGTGTGTGATCTCACAGATGCTCTTCTGGATGTATGTGCAAACATTCCCACAGACTCCCAGATCTCGTGGAAAGCATTAACAGGGGAGTGGAAGCCGTTGATGCTGCAGAAGAGAAAAGAGAACCGTAATGTAAATGCTGAAGGTCCAACGATTTGTAGACATTTGTAGACAACCATCTTATTTTTTTTTGGCATGGCGCATTCAAAAACTAGTTTCCCAAAACAAAAGAAAGCAAAAGAGATGTTTACCATCCGAGGAATGAAGACGCTCCAAAAAAAAACAAAAGACAAGACGCTTAGAATAATAACACCAGCTCTGGGGTGTTGAGTCCTGACCTTTTATACACCCCCCCCCCTGCAGACCAAGTGCCACTTAATTTTTTTTTTTTAATTGTTGTTTAATTATCTGATGACCAGCTTTCCTAATATTTGTGCAATTCATTAAGTCACCTCTATGCCGTTGTCTATGCCCCTCTCCCCCCCCCCCCCCCCCCCGTCCCAGGCCCACGGTGCAGGAGGACGGCGGAGACATTCTCTTTCACGGTTTCGAGGACGGCATCGTGAAGCTGAAGCTCCAGGGGTCCTGCACGAACTGCCCCAGCTCCATTGTCACGCTGAAGAATGGCATCCAGAACATGCTGCAGTTTTACGTCCCTGAGGTGGAGGGTGTGGAGGAGGTACCGTCACGTTCTAACGAAGCTCATTCCAGTTTCATTAATCAGCATGGGGAACCACTGGACTGTAATGCAGCACCTGGTGAGCAGGGTGCACCGTGTATATAATAAACCTCTATATGTTTGTGGTTCTCTTCAGGTGAAGGACGAGTGAGGGGTCCAAACCGACGCCCGGCGCCCGATACGGATTAAACAAATACCGTGTCCACAGTTCTGCCTCGCACAAGTTCACGGTTCTCACTTTATATCTGCAGAAGGGAAAACTGGAGGAGATGGGGAGAACATGCCAACTTTCTACCTAAAGCACCCTGCCTGGGAATGGAACCCAGGTCTGAGGTGACAGACAATCGGTCAGTGTGTCAGTCGTGCTTTGGAAACATTTATCGATTCATTAATAATGTTACACTTCTTATGAATGTATTAGTCATGATGAATGAGCGCTCCCAAGGTGGAGGCGTTTTCAGAACTGCCCCCGGGGGTAAGTCTGATGTGGGTGAATAAGGACAGCATGGATAAGCGGTTGGCCTTGTCTGTTATAATCTAACATCCGAGCTGAAGGTCGGGGGGAAGCACTTTCTGGACTTTTCAGGACATTTTTTTTTTTCTGCTGCGCAAATATGATGGAGCTGAAGATGGAGCTCCTCATCCATCAGTCTGAAATGTACATGTTACATGTGTGCTGTGAAATATGACAATAAAATTGACCTTGGTGTTCATTTCTATACGTTTTTTTTGGTTAACCCTCCGCTGTTACTGCTTTTTTGAGAAAAAAACTTTTACCAACCAGGTGGCAGGGTTCTTCATGTAGCTCTACAGCATGCAGGGTGGAGCTACTTTCCAGAGCCAGAACCTTAAACCACCAATAGATGTCACTGTTCCAGCTGCAGTGAGAGATCCCCAAACTGTCCTCCCACCCTTCGCACTCTGCACCCAGTCGTACCACATGGTGCACAACTCTGCTGTTGGGTGCGGGTTCTACTCTCTAGTCCAATAAACGCCACTTTAGGGCCCTTATGCCTTAAGGTTGAGGGTTCGAATGTGGAGGTTGCTGAAATAACTGAAATTACTGTTTTCTGACCCCCAAACTGAATGGAATTAGAATGTGAGCCACATTTTCCTCAGAGGTGTGGAACATCCTGGATCTGCAGATGACTCCATCAAAGCTGTAATCGCGTTGAATAAACAAACGATCCTATAGTGTGTGATGGGGCGGCACGGTGGCTTAGTGGTTTAACATGTTCTCCTCTCAGCGCTAGGGATTCCCGGTTCGAATCCATGTTCTCCCCGTGTCCGCGTGGGTTTCCTCCGGGTTCTCCGGTTTCCTCCCACAGTCCAAAAACATGGATCATATAGAGCCCCATATAGAGTGTGTCTGTGTGAGTGAGTGTGTGTCCAGCAATAGATTGGCGCCCTGTCCTGGGTGTATCCGTGTTCTCCCTGTGTCCGCGTGGGTTTCCTCCGGGTTCTCGGCTTTCCTCCCACAGTCCAAAAACAGGGATCATATAGAGCCCCATATAGAGTGTGTCTGTGTGAGTGAGTGTGTGTCCAGCAATAGATTGGCGCCCTGTCCTGGGTGTATCCGTGTTCTCCCTGTGTCCGCGTGGGTTTCCTCCGGATTCTCCGGTTTCCTTCCACAGTCCAAAAACATGGATCATATAGAGCCCCATATAGAGTGTGTCCAGCAATAGATTGGCGCCCTGTCCTGGGACCCCCCGAGACCCTAGTACAGAATAAAGCAAAGGATAATGGATGGATGGATGGATGGATGGTGAGTGATGACGGTGTCCCACGATCGTCTGTAAGCGGCGGGCAAACAGGACGCCGACAGCCGCACGCCGCGTCCTGGAGGCCGGCCAGGCGCGGCTCGCGGTGTACGCGGAACCCGGGAGTGCGTTCGCGGTTGTAACTCGGCGACCAGGTGACGATATGCAAAGCAGGAGTGGGCCGACATCATGGAGGCGTCCCGCAGCCTGCCACGTATAACCTGCCTCCGTGTGACAGGCCGGGAGGATTGACAGCCGTCCCGGCCAATCGGAGACGGCGACGGAGTGGCCGCCTCGGGGCTCGGCCAATGGGATTGGTCGGGCGGGCCCGCGTAACAGTGAGTCGGGCGCTGCGGGAGGAAACTAAACAGCAGTCTGACACGGAGCCGAGACATGTGCGGTGAGTACAAACTGCTCCTCCTCACCGCTCACCGCCTTCACCCCGCGGGAACAACGGCGTCCGCGTCCGTCTGTTAACGTCCTGACGGCCGTTAGAACGACGCTGTACGTCGTAAACGTAGGGTGGCAGCCCGTTAGCATCGTTAGCAGGCGTTATCAAATAGAATGTAAAGGCGGCGGGCTCAGTTACAACGTCCCGAATTAAACCGTCTGTCCATTTAAATGTCCTTTTAACATTTTGACCAAACCCTCACCAACCTGGAGTCCGCTGTCGTCCCCGCTTCCGAACCCATCCCATTCGAGCGGTCCTGACAACTTCAGAGTCGGTTCGTGTTTTGTTGAGGTAATTACGCGAGTCGACTCCTATAAACGCCGCTTATACGCCCCAATTAGGGCTTCGAATCTCTAAGTGTCTGGCGATTCGATTCGATTCCGATTTTTGAGGTCGCGATTCGATTCAGAAACGATTTTTTTTTTGTTCGGTTCAAATGGTCTTTAAATTTTGATGATGTGATTGACGGGCACGTTCGCCTCTCAGCGCTAGGGATTCCCGGTTCGAATCCCCATCTGGGTGGAGTTTCCATGTTCTCCCCGTGTCTGCGTGGGTTTCCTCCGGGTTCTCCGGTTTCCTCCCACAGTCCAAAAACATGGATCAAGTCAATTGAATTCTCAAAATTGCCCCATGTAGAGTGTGTCTGTGTGAGTGAGTGTGTGCCCAGCGATGGATTGGCGCCCTGTCCTGGGTCTATCTGCCCAGCGCCCGAGACGTTCTCCCCTGGACGGGCATGGGGAACCCCACCGCGACCCTAATAGAGTATAAAGCGGGAGATAATGAATGAATGAATGGATAAATGAATGATGTGATTGACGAGATGAAACGAGGATGTAAACCATCCATCCATCCGTTATCTTCTGCTTTATCCTATATTAGAGTTCCCCATGACCATCCAGGGGAGAACGTTTCGGGCGCTGGGCAGATACACCCAGGACAGGACGCCAATCTATCGCTGGGCACACACTCACTCACACAGACACACTCTATATGGGGCAATTTGGAGAATTCCATTGACCTTGCTCCATGTTTTTGGACTGTGGGAGGAAACCGGAGAACCCGGAGGAAACCCACGCGGACACGGGGAGAACATGCATACTCCATCCAGATTGGGATTCAAACCGGGAACCCCTAACGCTGAGAGGAGAACGTGGTAACCACTAAGCCACCGTGCCGCCCGGATGTAAATCAATAGAACATTTATTTAAAACCATACTTTCAGGTTCCGTCCTGTATCAAATCTTTTTGCATCATTTTATATTTAGACAAAAAAATAGGATTGCGCTGAATTAAAATGTAGTACTGGGTTTTTCCTTACATAAAAAAAAAATCAACGAACAAATAATTCTAAATATATCAATACAAAAGTTGACCATGGTGCATTTGCCTTTAATCGAAACTGAATTACATACTTTACGGTCAGAGTGCATTTATATTCTGCAAATCTTTAAAATTGAACCTTAAAAAAATAAAATGCATATAAAATAAAAATCCGGGTTTTTCCCAAAATATGTAAAAAATAAAATACTTCAGTCTTTTTAACTATATTGCAACAACATTTGCTACATTTTTAAAACTTGAAAAAAAAATTAATCAATTAATAAAGTATTCTGATTGTTGATTTTATTCTTGACCTCATCGTGAAGCGTTGGACTCGACTCCATGGCAATTAACTCAATAAATTTTTTTAAAATGTCTTAAAATATGACCTTTTAGTCATGTTTATACTTAACTTGGTTTCATCTGAAGATATAGACCTGAAATTAATTTTTTTATTTCGTGAAGAAAAGTATGTATTTTTTTTTATGTTCTACAATAATTTCAGGAGCTTGTTCTCCCAAAAAGAGCAAAAAAAAAAAAAAAAAAAAAGTGTGTGCATTTCCCGAAAACACAAGTCATTCCTTATGACACAGTTATAAAGCGTCTGACGGGTGGAGAGTGATGCGGTGGGTGGTTGATCAGGAGATGTGTTATATTGTAGTAGTTGTGTATATATGAGGCGTAATTGCGTCCATCACAGCGGACACTTCATTTCAGGAGAACATCTGCACGTACAAAGCGTGTCCTTGTGTGAGGAACCTGAGTCACGAAAAAAAACCCTCACAGCTGGGAGCTTCACTCAATAGTCCCACTGTGTCCCTCCCGTCCAAACCTCGAGCGCCCCGCTTCGGCTCTGTGGTCCTCCTGCGAGTCCCAGGCTGGCTGTAAGAGTGCAGCCCGAGGCTAAATTTTGTGCTGCCTGTTATTATAAACAGACCTGTTTGTCGTGACGCGTTCGGCTGATTCACGCCGGCTCAGAGGTTCAACCGGTTCTCCTCCTCGCTTCCTCCTCAGCGGGGTTGGCGTGGCGTCTCCAAAAAAAAGTCTTCGGCCGGCATGTGTACAGACGAGATGTTTCGTCTGGGGCAGATTCGACCGATAATGGCTCTCGCTGAAGGTCAACATTCAGCGGGAAAGTCTTGAGGGTTCATTTCCTTACGTTGCGGCGGGGTTGCTACCGCGACGTCGTGAGAATGTTCCGATCAAAATCTGCAGTCTTATTGTATTTGGATTCTATAATTAATAAAGAATAATTATTTACAACTATCTGAATGTAAGACGGTGGCTTAGTGGTTTAGCACGTTCGCCTCTCAGCACTAGGGATTCCCGGTTCGAATCCCCATCTGGGTGGAGTTTCCATGTTCTCCCCGTGTCTGCGTGGGTTTCCTCCGGGTTCTCCGGTTTCCTCCCACAGTCCAAAAACATGGATCAAGTCAATTGAATTCTTATAGAGTGTGTCTGTGTGAGTGAGTGTGTGTCCAGCGATAGATTGGCGCCCTGTCCTGGGTGTGTCTGCCCAGCGCCCGAGACGTTCTCCCCTGGATGGGCATGGGGAACCCCACCGTAACCCTAATAGAGGATAATGCGGGAGATAATGAATGAATGAATGAATGTAAGACATGGACATGCATGTTCATTCACACCTAGGGGGCAGTATAGTATCTTTAGGTTAGTCTATATACTTACACGCAGTGGAATTTGTCCTTCACAGTTAACCCATCCATGCTGTGAAACACACACACACACTCTGAGTGAAGTGTGTGCCCGGAGTGGTGGGCAGCACTATATATGGTGCCTGGGGGGCAATTGGGGTTAGGTTACTTCCCCAAAGGCACTTTAACCAGTACTTGTTGGGACCGGGGACCTTCAGGTTGCAAGGCTGGTTTCTTAACCACAAGCCTATGACTGCCCCTAGAACGCAGGGAGTGGGGGGGGGTGCTTTTACTTCGGCACAGAAGGAGAGATGGAGACGCTAATCACAGACAGGTGTTACCGTTCACCTGGACTCCGCCCATCACACAAAATGATGGTCCACGTAAATGAAGACGTGTTAACAGATGGAGCCGGCCAGGTGGAAGACATGGGGGGAGGGGGGGAGGGGGTTAGGACCTGCTGTAACTGCTCTGTCATCATTACGAAGCAACGCAGGAAACGTTCTTCACCCCCCACCCCACCCCCCCACCCACTCCATCCTGAGGACGAGGCCTGTTGGGCCTCCACTCCGCTCTGGATAAGACGGTGGATAACTTATCAGGGGTTCACCGGCTTTTTTAAGGTTTTGGGCTGAATGTGCTTTAGAACAGTGGAGGCAGTTGGGTTGGGGGTTGGGGGGGCTGATCTGAAACGCCCACCTCGCAGGGCTGGGGATCCAGGTTCCGTGTGTCCGACACGTGGGTTTTCTCTGGGTTCCTCCCGCAGTCCAAAAACATGGATTCAGGGCGAATGGACTGCTCTAAATTGCCCCTATGAAGTGTGCCTCTGTGTGAGCCTTTCGATGTGAGACACCGCAATCTCTGTGTTTTCCGTTTTCAGGAATATTTGCGTATTTGAACTTTCACGTCTGCCGCAGCCGGCGCGAGATCCTCGAGATCCTGCTCAAGGGCCTGCAGCGGCTGGAGTACCGCGGCTATGACTCGGCAGGTACGTCTCGGACGCGGAGCCGGATGTGGCGCTGCCACGCCCTTCTGAACACACAGTGGTTTATGAATGAAGCAGGAGCTGGATGTGGCTCTGCGAGGTGACGTGTCCTGTTTGTTCTGCAGGAGTGGGAATCGATGGCGGCAACAGTAAAGACTGGGAGAACAACGCCAAGAGCATTCAGCTGATCAAACAGAGGGGCAAGGTCAAGGCCCTGGATGAAGAGATCCACAGTAAGAAAATCAGGATCTGTACATATTTTTGGCGCATCTTGTTTTGTGGATGGCCAATTTAATAACTCCACTGACCTCCACTCCACTGACTAACTCCACTTTTTTTTCCCACCCCTAACTCCACTTTAATGACTCCCCTTACCATGACCCCATAGTCAGGAACCCAATAGTATCACCACAGAGCAGGGGTTATTTGGAGCCTATCCCAGCAGTGTCACTGAGGTGTACTGCGGCACTAGAACCCCCTCACCACATCAGTGTCACGGCAGAACTGACAATAAACAAATCCACCACCCAAAAGATCCTGACCAATAGAGGACAGAGAACCAACAGGGTGGACAGATGGACTACAGTCTGTAATTGTAGAACTACAAAGTCCATCTGTATGGTGAGTGGAGAACATACAAGATGCAGCCACAAGGGGGCGTGTCCTTGTGAGGACTGGGCTGTACATGTATAATGATCAGGTTCATTGAGGAACCTCTGGATGTACAACGGCAGTGGCATTTCTATCAATCTTGACTGGATCAACCTCCCGATTCAGGTACTCAGTAGCGGTGTGTCTGTTACAGAGCGGCAGGATCTCGATCTGGACGTGGAGTTCGACGTGCACACGGGCATCGCGCACACTCGCTGGGCCACGCATGGAGAACCCAGCCCCGTCAACAGCCACCCGCATCGCTCCGACAAACACAACGGTGCGTGTGCATCGCTACACCTCCCGCGATTGGCCGCAACCCTGTGAGCGCCCACTGTAATTGAACTGTGGGATTTTTTTGTCCGTAACAGAGTTCGTGGTCATCCACAACGGAATCGTCACCAACTACAAAGACCTGAAGAAGTTCCTGGTGAGCTCTGAGCCCATGCGCACACGTTCGCGGTTGTTGGCGCCAGAAGGGTCATTCTGATTCCCTCATTTTCAGGAGAGTAAAGGCTACGAGTTCGAATCCGAGACGGACACAGAGAGCATCGCCAAGCTGGTGAAGTACATGTACGACAACCGCGAGAACGACGAAATCAGCTTCGCCACTCTGGTCGAGCAGGTCACCCAGCAGCTGGTGAGCGTCTCGTGTTCCGCGGGTTCGGGATGATGTTGCCACGGCGGCGTGGTGGTTAGTGGTCCCGCCACACAGCAGGAAGGTTCTGGGTTTTGTTCTTGTACGGGGTGGGTGTAGCCCGGCCCTTTCTGTAAGTGGTATCTCAGAAGTTTGGCTGTTGAGGCTATTAATCTAAAGGTTGTGGGTTCGAATCCCAGGTCCATTAAAATGACCAATGTGGGTTCTTGAGCAAGACCCTGTGTTCTGACCCCAAATCAAAATGGGATACTTATGTCCATCCATCCTTTATCTTCTGCTTTATCCTCTAGTAGGGTCGCGGGTGGGGGGGGGGGTCGTCCCCATGCCCATCCAGGGGAGAACATCTCGGATACTGGGCAGATGCACCCAGGACAGGGTACCACTCACTCACACAGACACACTCTATATGGGGCAATTTGGAGAATTCAGTTGACCTTGATCTATGATTTTGGACTGTGGGAGGAAACCAGAGAACCCGGAGGAAACCCACGCGGACACGGGGAGAACATGCAAACTCCACGCAGATTGGGATTTGAACCGGGAATTCCTAGTGCTGAGAGGAGAACATGCTAAACCACTAGAACACGAATCCTCACCTGTAATGAACTAAAATCAGCTGAATCCGTGTCTCTATATGTCCTTAATTGAAATGGGGCGGTATGGTGGCTTAGTGGTTTAGCATGTTATCCTCTCAGCGCTAGGGATTCCCGGTTCGAATCCCCATCTGGGTGGAGTTTCCATGTTCTCCGCTTGTCCGCGTGGGTTTCCTCCGGGTTCTCCGGTTTCCTCCCACAGTCCAAAAACATGGATCAAGTCAATTGACTTCTCCAAATTGCCCCATATAGAGTGTGTCTGTGTGAGTGAGTGTGTGCCCAGCGATAGGTTGGCGCCCTGTCCTGGGTGTGTCTGCCCAGCGCCCGAAACGTTCTTCCCTGGATGGGCATGGTGAACCCCCACCACGACCCTAATAGAGGATAAAGCGGGAGATAATGAATGAATGAATTTAATTTAAACGAACTCCGTTGTGTTCCTCCCTCAGGAAGGAGCGTTTGCGCTGGTGTTTAAGAGCGTGCACTACCCGGGAGAGGCTGTCGGGACCAGGTACCATCGATTAATTATATTAATATTACATAATTACTGCACACCGTGTCCTCGGCTCGTTACCTCAGAAATGGCGGGAAACGGGACTGAAGCAAACCACACTGTGTTTCATGAGCGAATCGTTTTTTGTAAATGATTCGGTTCTTTTAAAAAGCCGTAACCTTGTCATTTTAGGAGAGGCAGTCCCCTGCTGATCGGCGTGAAGAGTGATCACAAACTGTCCACCGATAACCTGCCCATCCGTTACCGCTCCGGTGAGTGAAGGACGATCCGAATCGACGATCCGAATCTGACTCGCTGAATCGTTTTCCCCCTTCTGATGAGTCACGTCCTGTCTACTTATTTTTTATTAGCTGGAAAGGATAAGAAGAACTGCGGGACGTCCATTCGGATGGACCAGGACACCTCCTTGTTTCCTGTGGATGAGAAGGCCGTGGAGTTCTACTTTGCCTCCGACGCCAGGTTCGAAGCACCGAATACAAACCTTAAAGATTTATCTGCAGGTTGTGAGGGTTATGTCCTCATAAGTAACGTCTCTCGTGCCGTTATCCGGACAGGGCTTAAGATTTTATACCAACGTTACTCAAATAAAGATGTAAGAACTAGGGGTGAGCTGCAATATTCGCTGATTCGACGATTCGATTCGGAGAACCGTAGTCGACTATGAACCTCATAGTCGAATGTACCATTTTGACCACATGGGGGCGCCCATGGCTGCTGCTAAGCATTAGTTTTTACATGAAATGTCTTTGTTTTCGTTATATATATAGCCTTTTGTCAAATACAATCATCCTAATTTCTAAAAAAAAAAGAAAAAAGGTTTTCTTTTGTTAGAAAAACAAGTCAAATATAAAAAAATATATTTTTTAAAAACCACGCTTATAGCTCCATCTTGTGGTGAAATTTTAACTGATTCGACTATCAGTCGACTATAGGGAAAATCTGACGAATCAGATTCGACTATGAAAACCCTTAGTTGAAGACACCCCTAGTAAGAACCACAGAGAAATTCGTACACATGGCTTTACGTCTGTCGGACGATAGGGGGCGCTGTAACAACTCAATTTATAAATGTGCTCCTGCATTCAGAATCAATTTGTGGACAGTGCAAAGCCTCATATAACCCATAGGGGCAAAAGTGGTTGGACATTCATATGGTGATGGATTTCAAATGCTCCAAAATATAAATATTATATATTTGAGGGTACTGGGGATTCCCGGTTCGAATCCCAATCTGGGTGGAGTTTCCATGTTCTCCCCGTGTCCGCGTGGGTTTCCTCCGGGTTCTCCGGTTTCCTCCCACAGTCCAAAAACATGGATCAAGTCAATTGAGTTCTCCAAATTGCCCCATTTAGATTGTGTGTGAGTGAGTGTGTGCCCAGCGATAGATTGGCGTCCTGTCCTGGGTGTGTCTGCCTAGCGCCCGAGACGTTCTCCCCTGGATGGGCATGGGGAACCCCCCCCTGCGACCCTAATAGAGGATGAAGCAGAAGATAATGAATGGATGAATATTTGAGGGTCTTCACAGCATGTTCTTGTTTAAAAATATTGGAACATTTAGGGAAATGCCCCTCATGGGCATTTTCTATGCAAAGCTTAGGAGTCCACATATTTTTGACCATGCATGTTATGACCTGCATTCGGTTCCAGACCATAATAATCATCCTATGAACTTTAGTTTCTGGATTTTGACCGTTTGAACGTTTATTCTTCACAGCGCCGTCATCGAGCACACCAACCGCGTGATCTTCCTGGAAGACGACGACATCGCCGCGGTGACGGACGGCCGGCTGTCCATCCACCGGATCAAACGGACGGCGGATGATCACCCCGCTCGCGCCATCCAGACCCTGCAGATGGAGCTGCAGGAGATCATGAAGGGTAAACGCGTGAGGGGGCAGACACTAGGACCCTGAGGACTGGTTTTGCGGGTGCATCTGGTGTTAATGTACTTTGATATTTAGAAGAAAGTGTAGTGGTGTAGTGGTTTAGTATGTTCTCCTCTCAGCGCTAGGGATTCCCGGTTCGAATCCCCATCTGGGTGGAGGTTCCATGTCCTCCCCGTGTCCACGTGGGTTTCCTCCGGGTTCTCCGGTTTCCTCCCACAGTCCAAAAACCATGGATTCAAGGTGTTTGTGTGATCGCACCCTGCCCTGGCCCAAAACATCTGCCCAATGCCCAAAACATTTACCCCCTGGATCCCCCCCCCTCACCCCACCAACACCCTATTAGTTGGTGTTAATTGGTGTTAATAATTATTGCATAGATAATTGTTTTAGCTGCGGAAAAAAAATTCTCCTCGGGTGGCTTGGTGTTTAGCATGTTCTCCTCTCAGCACTGGGGATTCCCGGTTCGAATCCCCATCTGGGTGGAGTTTCCACGTTCTCCCCGTGTCCGTGTGGGTTTCCTCCGGGTTCTCCGGTTTCCTCCCACAGTCCAAAAACATGGATCAAGGTCAATTGAGTTCTCCAAATTGCCCCATATAGAGTGTGTCTGTGTGAGTGTGCGCGTGCCCAGCGATAGATTGGCGTCCTGTCCTGGGTGTATCTGCCCAGCGCCCGAAACGTTCTCCCCTGGATGGGCATGGGGAACCCCCCCCCCCCCCAATATAGGATAAAGCGGAAGATAATGGATGGATGGGAAAAATTCTCCTCTTTTGTTTCTTCCATCTCCTCCGTTCGTCCACCAGAGGGCATCAGTGGACAGTTTTCAGGCTCCCTGTCCGCCGCGTCCTCTCCTTGTTAATAGTGCTGCTGAGGTATTTCGTGACCTAATTTTCTGATGCAACAGGCTGTTCTGCTGCAGCCCCGAGTGGAACGCCTGCAGAGAGGTCTGGACCCGAGAACCTTTTCATTTCTTTTCTTTTTTTTTTTTTTTTTTTTTCTTTTTTTTTTACGACTGCTTTCCACTCGCCTTCGCCAATCAGCGGTAATGAGTGCCGAGCGGGGCCCGGCGTTCAGAAGCCGTCGCTCTGATGCCGCGGGGCTCGGCGTGAGCCAGCGGGCCGTGTGGAGGCGTTGGGTCCTGGTGAGGAACCAGCGCCTAACTCGCTCCGGCACCGAAAAATAAAAAACAGAACCTAAGATCATAATCTGGCAGCGAGCGCCGGTCACAAATCGGGGTTTATAGGGACTGCGCGGATGCACCCGTTGACACCACCACGTGTGCGTCCACCGCAGTGGGAGTCGACTCGGCCGCCTGACTGCCATGCTCTGCTCCTCTGCTCCTCTGCGCAGGTAACTTCAGCTCCTTCATGCAGAAGGAGATCTTCGAGCAGCCCGAGTCTGTGGTCAACACCATGAGGGGCAGGGTCAACTTCGACGACAACACAGGTGGGGATCGGGCGTGGCGCCCCCACCCTTTACACCCTTCACACCCCACGGTCCATTGCGTCAGCGCCACCTTCCCTACAGATGGATGTGTTCTGTAGTCTCTGTAGTCGATGCTTTCAATACTTCTCTAATGATAGGAACCTCCATCTCCTATCAGGTGGTAGTTGGGTGGTGGATGATTCTCACGGCCTTCCTTATTGCCCTGGTGCGCGTGGATCGGATATGGCGCCACCTTGTGGAAGTAGAATCAAAGACACCCGGTCGTCTGCACTGTTTGCCTTTGCCATCCTCCACCACCCAAATACTACAAATACACAAATACACCCAAATACTAACAAAATCTACCACCCAAATACTACCTGCGCGATGGAGGTTCTAATCATCGGGGGGAACAGCGTCAACGGGGACTAACTTGCCCTCGTGTCCTTGCCCGTGTTTGCGCAGTGACCCTGGGAGGCCTGAAGGATCACATTAAGGAGATCCAGAGGTGCAGGAGGCTGATCCTCATCGCCTGTGGGACGAGTTATCATGCTGGAGTGGCGGTGAGTGACGCACACACACACACACACACACACACACACAGTATGCAGAGGTGACGCCCCCCCCCCCCCCACCACCCCCCTCGTCCTCAGACTCGTCAGGTGCTGGAGGAACTGACCGAGCTGCCCGTCATGGTGGAGCTGGCCAGTGACTTCTTGGACCGTAACACTCCGGTCTTCCGCGACGACGTGTGTTTCTTTATCAGCCAATCGGGTGAGGACACGCGACCTCGTACCTCACACTCGCCGGCCACTTTATTAGGTATGCAGGGATCGTAAATGTGTGTGTGTGTGTGTGTGGGGCGCAGGAGAGACGGCCGACAGCCTGCTGGCTCTGAGGTACTGTAGGGGGCAAGGAGCGCTGACGGTGGGCGTCACCAACACGGTGGGCAGCTCCATCTCCCGCGAGACCGACTGCGGCGTCCACATCAACGCCGGACCCGAGATCGGAGTGGCCAGCACCAAGGTAACACACACACACACACACTCTGAGCCGTGAACACTGTTCTAAATACATCGATTCGTTCCCTTAAATCAGGGGTGCCCACACTTTTCTGGCCCGAGATCCTTTTTTTTTTTTCCATTGGACAGGTCGTCGAGATCTACCAGGGTTAATCTTTTTTTTTAGGCTTTTCTATTGAAACCTGTTTACACGAATCATAGCATTAGTATTGTCGAGTCAGCATCGAAAAGACGGCTTCAGATCGGCATTTCCACAGAAATTTTTTTCTCTTATTAAACACATTCTAGCAAATAGAATGGAGATACTGTGCTGTAAAAAAAAAAGAAAGAAAACGCTGATACGTTATTTTTTTCTTTTTTTTTTCAAACCTCCATCGCGATCTACCTGACACCCCTGCCTTAAATAAACCATCAGAAATAAACGATCATGCCGTTTAATTAAAAAAAAAAAAATTTTTGTTTGTTTTTTTGTTTTGCGATTCTCTCCACATCTGAGTGCCTGTGCAACCCAGCGATGCTGTTAAGGATTTATTTGACGCCCTCATTAAAGCCGGTATGTGGGCTTCGACCAGATGTTCGGCCCCAAATTAGGAGCGCCGAATGTTTGGGCAGGATATGAAACGGCTTCAGGACTTCAGAGACGCTCACGTGTTCGAAAGTTCTAGAATGATGTGTGGAGACCCTCACACTGTTCCCACCGACGCCCGGACAGGGCTTGGGATCCGCCCCCAGTCTCATGTAGAGGTCCGGTCCGGGTGGATAATGTCATTATTGTGGGTTTTGTATGTTCTTTTTGGTATTATTTTCTAATTGGTTGGTGTTTTTTTCCACCAATCAGCATGGTTCAAATCCTCCTCAGATCCCAAATATGGGCGTAATCCGTAGATGTGCGTCAAGCAAATCCACCCGATCGCGTCCATCTATGCGAGGGGTTCGTATCGGGACACGGCGGTCTGCCGGATGGATCGCTCGGTGGACCGTCTCCACCTGGAATTCTGGATCTCGCAGACCCCGAAAACAACTGCCTCCCTGCCGTCGCTCCCAAAGACAGAGTAGAAATCCATTCATCCGTTCTCCCACTGTCCTCCTACCCGGGTTGCCAGATTGAGCCTGCGAAAGCCATCACGCGTGGCTGGATCGTAACGAGTTCCAGATTCGGTTCTCCTGAAGCAACGCTCGCTGGACGTGTTGGAGAAATGTTCTGGACTTTCTGCTCACGGAAATCCACACGCGTGCCAGCGACCCCGTCGCACCCACAAAACAGGCCGTCGCCCCGGAGCCGGAGGGATTCGGCCGAGCTCGGTGGTCCGGCGACACAGCCCTGAGGGTGTGGCATGAATTGGGATGATGATTATTTATTAATGGGATTTATTAATATGCCTCAGTATGGAAGGTTTCTGTACAGTCTTTATGAAAGCGCAGAGTTTCCAGCATGTTCTGTACTGTGGGCGAGGCATGGGGAGGACATGCAAACTGCACCCTGCCTGGGACTCGAACCCGGAGCGTCTTTCTATGAGAAAAAATTTATAAAGTTAATTTTGTCACTCTCTAGTTGACGTGTTCACATAAGCTGCACCACTTTACAACAGTGTTAAGGTTCCAATGAAGTTTGTGGGTGTGACCTCCCGTTTAATGACGTGTGTGTGTGTGTGTGTGTGTGTGTGTGTGTGTGTGTGTGTGTGTGTGTGTGTGTTTGCAGGCGTACACCAGTCAGTTCGTGGCGCTCACCATGTTCGCTCTGCTCATGTGCTCCGACCGAATCTCCATGCAACCCCGAAGGAAGGAGATCATTCAGGGCCTTAAAGCGTTGCCAGGTAACAAACCCACCCCACCCGACCCCACCCCATCATCCTCCATCCACGACACGAGTTCCACCAGATTCTCCTCCACAATGGAACCTCAACCCTGGACCGCTGTATGGGTCCAGCTTTATGAAACAGTTTGGGGAAGGCCCTTTTTTTTTTTTTTTTTTTTTTTTTTTTTTTTTTTTTTTTTTTTTTTTTGGTCTCGGCTCTTTTTGTACATCCATCCATTATATTATCTTCCGCTTTATCCTCTATTAGGGTTGCGTGGGGGGTGGGTGTTCCCCATGCTCATCCAGGGGAGAACGTTTTGGGCGCTGGGCAGATACACCCAGGACAGGGCTCCAATCCATCGCTGGACACACACTCACTCACACAGACACACTCTATATGGGGCAATTTGGAGAATTCAATTAAACTTGATCCATGTTTTTGGACTGTGGGAGGAAACCGGAGAACCCGGAGGAAACCCACACGGACACGGGGAGAACATGCAAACTCCGCCCAGATTGGGATTCGAACCGGGAATCCCGCAGCGCCGAGAGGAGAACAGGCTAAACCCCTAAGCCACCGTGCCACCCAGAAATTTGTACGTGGCCCTTTTTGTACGTGGGGTGGGAAATTTGGACGTGGTGGTTGGGGGGGTTCCCCATGCCCATCCAGGGGAGAGCGTTTCGGGCGCTGGGCAGATACACCCAGGACAGGACGCCAATCTATCACTGGACACACACTCACTCACACAGACACACTCTATATGGGGCAATTTGGAGAACTCAATTGACTTGATCCATGTTTTTGGACTGTGGGAGGAAACCGGAGAACCCGGAAGAAACCCACGCGGACACGGGGAGAACATGCAAACGGGGAGAACATGCAAACCCAGATTGGGATTCGAACCGGGCATCCCCCATTGCCGAGAGGAGAACATGCTAAGCCACCGTGCCGCCCAGAAATTTGTACGTGGCCCTTTAATTACTGTGTGCAGAACTGCCTCGTTTGATCGGATGACTTTCATTTGAAAGGGTTATTAGTTATTAATTAATTAAGGGTGCCCTCACACTTTCGATCTCGTGTTCTGCGTTCTGTGTGAGCGACTGACCATCAGCACTGCAAAGCGTCACAGGATCACAAGCAGCTGATGGGGAGTCTTGGCCTCTCTCTTTCTCTCTCTCTCTTTCTCAAGCTCGCTCGCCCCCCCCCCCCCCCCCTTCCCTCGAGTTTTAGAGTTTGTTCTGAAGGCAGCCGGTTCAGGAATGTGTTGACAGTGCGGCGCTCCAGCACCTCCTACACTGCACTGCACTTCCATCCCTCATCACCGCGCTGCCGAGGCATCGGTGACACTGCAGGGATAGGAACGATGCACCCACCCAATAATCCCTGCTCTGCGGTGGGGACCTGAGCATTAGAACCGAGTGCACTGTACGTACTGTGGAACACAAAACAGATGGACTACAGTAGGGGTGAGCTGCAATATTCGCTGATTCGACGATTCGATTCGGAAAACCGTAGTCGACCATGAACCTCATAGTCGAATGTACCATTTTGACCACAAGGGGGCGCCCATGGCTGCTGCTAAGCATTAGTTTTTAGATGAAATGTCTTTGTTTTCGTTATATATATAGCCTTTTGACAAATAAAATCATCCTCATTTCTGTTAATATTTTTTTTTAAATGATGTGTGTGCTTTAACCCATTTACGGTGCTCTAGAAAAACAAGTAAAATAAAAAAATATATATATTTTTTAAAAACCACGCTTATAGCGCCATCTTGTGGTGAAATTTTAACTGATTCGTCTATCGGTCGACCATAGGGAAAATCTGACGAATCCGATTCGACTTTGAAAATCCTTAGTTGAAGACACCCCTAGACTACAGAATGGAACTACAAAGTCCATCTGTACAGACGGTGGAACTGAGGACATGGAGCTGAAAAAGGGGGGCGTGTCCAAACTTCAGACCCTATTGTGTATACAGTACTCACATGTGCTTTCGGCTGTTTCCAGTAGACGGCGCCACACTCGTTATTCTTTATCTCCTCCCGCATCACCCCCCCCCCCTCCACCTGCCTGTCCTCCCTCACCTCATCCATTAACCTCCTCTTTGATCTTCCTCCTCCTCCTCCTCCTCCTCCTCCTGCCTGTTGGCTCCGTCCTCAGCGTCCTCGTGCCAAAATCAACCTCATCGCTCCTCGATCGCACCTTCACGCTGGAAACGTTCCGGAAACGTCATTCTTTTTAGATTTTGAGGTTATTTGATTCCCCCGGGGAGGTTGTTCTCCTGCCGCATGATGCCTACTGCGTATTCGGACATACAGTTCCACCCCCTGCTGCTCCACGTGGCGGGCAGGGGGGGGGGGGGGGGGTTCTGACTCGGTTCTCCGGTCGCGGGGCTGAAAGGCTCACGGCGCGGCGCAGCAGCCAGTCCAAATACAGAGGCGTCTCCGGGGACCGGGGCTCCTTCAGCGTGATGTATGGGTGGAGTCCGGGGTGGAGCGGGTTCCGTCCGGTTCTCACCTGCAGTTTGTGTCTCTTAATTAATGCCGAGTGGAAACCAAAACAAAGGACGCGGGGACGAACCTGATCTGCAGCCGCAGAGGCCTTTAATCAATTTTATTTAATTTAATTGTGAGGGGCGGCATGGTGGCTTAGTGGTTTAGCATGTTCTCCTCTCAGCAGCACTAGGGATTCCCGGTTCGAATCCCCATCTGGGTGGAGTTTGCATATTCTCCCCGTGTCCGCGTGGGTTTCCTCCGGGTTCTCCGGCTTCCTCCCACAGTCCAAAAACATGGATCAAGTCAATTGAGTTCTCCAAATTGCCCCATATAGAGTGTCTGTGTGATTGAGTGTGTGCCCTGTGATAGATAGGCGTCCTGTCCTGGGTGTATCTGCCCGGCACCCGAAACGTTCTCCCCTGGATGGGCATGGGGAAACCCCCCCCCCCCCCAGACCCTAATATAGCATAAAGCGGAAGATAATGAATGAATTAATTCATTAATTAATTGTGAGTCAAAGGTTTGTACACACCCCCTTTTTTGCTCCACTGCTTGTCCATTATATCAACTATAACTGTAAAGCTGGACGTTGTAGTTTTGTAGTTCTTCAGTCTCGCTCTGTAGTCCATCTGTGCGTGGCCCCTGATGAGGTGCGACTCTCTAACCCCTCGCTGATCCGCATTTTCATTCTTTAGATCTAATAAAGGAGGTGCTGAGTCTGGATGAGGAGATCCAGAAGCTGGCCGTGGAGCTGTACCAGCAGAAGAGCGTGCTCATCATGGGCCGAGGCTACCACTACGCCACCTGCCTGGAGGGGGCGCTGGTAAGAGCTGCAGCACGCCGTTTGCCCTCCCCCCCCCCCCAGTCTGTTCCTCGATATCGATAACAAGCCACACGCCACAACGACGACGACGTCTCTCATTCCCTCATTCCCTAATTCCTTCCACACGCCCCCCCCTCCCCCCTCCAGAACTTTGTGACGCAGCGCCTGAAAGTGGTTCCTATCCCGTCATCTGTAAACTCGAGCCGGTATAGGATGGATCCCGAACGCTCGGCGTGACTGATCGTCGACGGCGCGTTAAGTCGCTGCAGATGATCTGACTTGTTATACAACAGGCGGAGGCGCGGGAGTGTGTCGCCGCTCGTTAGGTGGCTCACCCCCGAAGAATGCAGCGGCCGGCCAAAAAAACATCCCGTGACTGCGCTTCTGATGATCTGATTAGCATGTTGATTTAGCAGCCGTGCATTCGAACGCATTCCCTAATCACGCGCAGGGTGCAAGCCGGGGCCAAAAGTATGGAGACATGACCTTTTATATGCAGTCTGGGAGGTCGTAGGCTTGTGCTTGTGCCAGCAGGTCCCTGGTTCAATTCCCAGTCCAAGTACGATGGCTGTAGAGACCTAAGATATTTTTATTATACATTCAGATTTGTATTATATCCTGTCTCTCTCTCTCTATATATATATAGAGAGAGAGAGAGAGAGCTGGGTGGAGTTTCCATATTCTCCCCGTGTCCGCGTGGGTTTCCTCCGGGTTCTCCGGTTTCCTCCCACAGTCCAAAAATATGGATCAAGTCAATTGAATTCTCCAAATTGCCCCATATAGAGTGTGTATGTGTGAGTAAGTGTGTGTCCAGCGATAGATTGGTGACCTGTCCTGGGTGTATCTGCCCAGCGCCCGAGACGTTCTCCCCTGGATGGGCATGGGGAACCCCCACTACCTTAGTAGAGGATAAAGCAGAAGATAATGAATGGGACATATATATATATATATATATATATATATATATATATATATATATATATATATATATATATATTCATTCATTCATTGTCTCCCGCTTTATCCTCTATTAGGGTCGTGGGGGGGGGGGGGGGGTGTGTTCCGCATGCCCATCCAGGGGAGAACGTTTCGGGCGCTGGGCAGATACACCCAGGACAGGTCACCAATCTATCACTCACTGAAACACATACACTCTATATGGGGCAATTTGGAGAATTCAATTGACTTGATCCATGTTTTTGAACTGTGGGAGGAAACCGGAGAACCCGGAGGAAACCCGCGCGGACACGGGGAGAACATGGAAACTCCACGCAGATGGGGATTCGAACCGGGAATCCCTAGTGCTGAGAGGAGAACATGCTAAACCACTAAGCCACCGTGCCGCCTTTCTTTATTTTATTTCTTTTTGTTTTTTTTAAAGTTTTTTTTTGAAGTCACATGACTCACTCATTGTTGCCCCCTGTGTTTGACCCCCCACCTGTAGAAAATTAAGGAGATCACGTACATGCACTCTGAAGGCATCCTGGCCGGAGAGCTGAAGCACGGGCCCCTGGCTCTGGTGGACAAACTGATGCCGGTGATCATGATCATCATGAGGGATAACACCTACACCAAGTGCCAAAATGCCCTGCAGCAGGTGGCGGCAAGACAGGTACACACACACACACACACACCGACTTTGCGGTTCCACCGCGCTGTGTGTAAGCGACGGTGTTGGGTCGTTTAGGGTCGTCCCATCGTGATCTGCGACAAGGACGACTACGAGACCATCAAGAACACCAGCCGCACCATCAAAGTGCCCCACTGCGTGGACTGTCTGCAGGGCATCCTGAGCGTCATCCCCCTGCAGCTGCTGTCCTTCCACCTGGCCGTGCTCCGCGGATACGACGTGAGAACACACACACACACACACACACACACACAACAGAAGCCCCTTTTCTGTTCCACTTATTGTCCATGTACAGAGATGGACTTTGTAGTTCTACAATTCCACTCTGTAGTCCATCTGTTTGTTCTACAGTACATAGTGTATTCTCTGTTCTAATGGTCAGGACCCCAATAATACCACCACAGAGCAGGGGTTATTTGGAGCCTATCCCGGCAGTGTCACTGAGGTGTTTAAATGAAACTACAGCAGCACTGCTGCACTAACCCCCCCCCACCACATCAGTGTCACTGCAGAACCGACAATAAACAATCCACCACCCAAATGATACCTGTTCTGTGATGTTCCTGAGAACCGACAGGGGACTAACAACAACAAAGAACACAGATGGACTACAGTCTGTAATTGTAGAACTACAAAGTCCATCTCTATGGTAAGTGGAGGACATAGATGATGAAGCCAGAAGGGGGCGTGTCAAAAATCACGGAACTCAAGCAGAAGCCCCGATTTTGATTGTTGCCCCTCGGTGGTGTATTTACAGGTCGACTGTCCAAGGAACCTGGCCAAGTCGGTGACGGTGGAGTAGAACCTCCACCCGCTGCGCACCACGAAGACTCCATTCCTCCTTAAACACAGAAGTACTGGAAGTGAATCCATTTACACCATCACCTTCTACTATTATATTATATTATATTATTATATTATATATAAAAATATATTTTTTACGTTTTCTTCCAAACCTTTGGGAAGTAGCACTGCGTTTCGCCGCGTCCTGTTTCCTCCGTGGTGGCGCGCTGCGGAGGAGCCGTCTTAAATGTAATGAAATATAACTTGCCCGGTTCTGTACGTAACGACGTCTACGTTTAGTAACATGTGTGAACGTGATTTATTCGCTACCTGCTGCGAGCCTCAAAATGTTATCTCCACATTATAAACCCTTTCTTGATCTCCTCTGCTTGCGATTACACACGTCCGCCAGAGAGGCCGCCAAATCCTTACATCCCTGACCGTTACACGCCGCAGCTTTAATTCTGTAGCGCCTGCCGAACGCTCGTCGGTCGCCCGTGCGCGTCCTATCCCGGCTGTTTTTAAAATGTTACGATGAAGGAGGAGTCTGAAGTTTACAGTGCGAGAGGCGCCGCCAACATGAAGTGATCTCTTTACACTCGGTTCCTCCGCGCCGCGCCGCCATCACGTCTTTGAATGTTTTGTGGGACCACACGCTTCATTTTTATTCTTTTTATTTTTAAATAATATGTGAATGTTTTTCTTTTTTGGTTACAGAATGTGATCGTAATGTTCCTCTAATTCCTCTCGATCTCGGCCCCTATGCAAATATTTATAGTGTAAGTGAATTATATCTTGCTTGATTATCAGTAGTACAAAATGTTTTGCTCGTATGTAACCAAAGATGGTTCTCGTGCTGAAGGGGGGGGGGGGGGAATCCGGTTGCTCAGTCAGGGGCAGCGACTCTCTCTCTCTCTCTCTCTCTCTCTCTCTCTCTCTCTCTCTCTCTCTCTCTCTCTCCCTCTTTCTCACTCACTCACTCTCTCTCTCTCTCTCTCTCTCTCTCTCTCTCTCTCTCCCTCTCTCTCTCTCTCCCTCTTTCTCACTCACTCACTCTCTCTCTCTCTCTCTCTCTCTCTCTCTCTCTCTCTCTCTCTCTCTCAGTGCTGATCTGAACATCGTAATGTGAATCACGGCGTCCTTGATGTTTTTTTTTTTTATTTATTTGATGAGCACATCACCATCGTTCTCTCGGTCCGTTCTCTCGTTCCTTTCCCTCGGTCCTTTCTCTCGGTCCTTCCTCTCGGTCCGTGCTCGCCCTCGGTCCTCACCATCTTTTCGGAGGGAAGTGGGTCCGATGTTGATCCTCGTTGATGAATGCTGCTGAGTCTCTTTAAGGGTTTTAGATCCTTGTGCGCCAGTTGAAGTGACGGCGGCAGCGTCCTAAAACCATCGGGTTTTGATGCGGTTGAGGTTTTTATTTACAAACTGAGTAGTTGCAATAAAAATACTTAATATTTCTCTGTCTGCCTCCATATTTCCTTTCTTTTTTTTTTTCTTTTTTTTTTATTAAAGCATTTCTGCGCCACGGTGGCTTAGTGGTTTAGCACGTTCTCCTCTCAGCTCTGGAGTTTCCGTGTTCTCCCTGTGTCCGCGTGGGTTTCCTCTGGGTTCTCAGGTTTCCTCCCACAGTCCAAAAACATGAACCAAGTCAATTGAGTTCTCCAAATTGCCCCATATAGAGTGTGTCTGTGTGAGTGAGTGTGTGCCCAGTAATAGATTGGCGTCCTGTCCTGGGTGTATCTGCCCAGCGCCCGAGACGTTCTCCCCTGGATGGGCATGGGGAACCCCCCCGTGACCCTAATGGAGGATAAAGTGGGAGATAATGAATGAATGAAGTTACAACAGCCAATTAACCTTTAATCCATATTTTTGGACCCTGCAGCCACAGGAAGAACATGGAGGAGGACAAAAAATAAAAATAAAAAAACAAGGCAACGTCCACATCACTGAAATATAAGTGTCTTCTGCACTAATTGCGCTCTCCACTAATCCCTGGTGTTGCTGCCGGAACCACGTCATGGTGGTGAGACATCTTGAGCAGCTTCTTGGTGAGCTGTGAAGAGGAAATAAATCTCCACAGAGAGCAGGAGTGTGGAATTGTATAGATAACACACACACACACACACACTCTTATTTATAAGATGGCTGGTTGACTTGCAGCTGACCTTTAAGGTAAAACACTGTAAAACTACTGACTTCCATAAAGAAAGGTGATTAAAACGTTTCAGCAGGACACAGACCGAGGATCTTATGAGTGTTGTTTTGTTTTTTTTTTAATCCTGCTTTGCATCATCAACACTCAAGATCTGTTTTTTTGGAACGATCTGTCGTGATAAATCACCTTTTAAGATAATAAAGTTGTTTTTTTATGATGTTTTGGTCTCGGTTCGTTGTATAGAGCATATTTTCCAGTCCTTTCACGCTCGCCTGATGGATTTCGACACTTGGGCCTGCGTCACTGCTTTGGCATCTCGAAAGCAAGAATCAGAAGTGCTCTTCCCTGCTAAACCGAACATTGTTTAAAGCTTATAAATCAGTGTTTGCTTTGGAGTTAAAAGGCTTTAATTATTGTCTCGAAAACCTTTCCGACGGACCAGCGGCCGCGTCCCATCGAAGCAGCTTGAGCCGGTTCCAGAACGCGGACAGCGATCCAAACCCTGACAGATTTACTGACTCGTCCCACTTTAACAGGACTCCACATCAGATCCACCAAACAGTAAGCAACATTTAACCCTCCTGCCCTCGTGGAGACATGACCACCTCCAGCATGGACAGCTGTTCTCCACCACAAATCATATAGAACACCTGGCTGCCAGCTGTTCGCTATCGATTTTCAGTTTTATATATAATCCATCCATCTTCCATAGGGTCGTGGGGGGGGGGGGGGGGGGGGGGGGGGTTCCCCATGCCCATCCAGGGGAGAACGTTTCGGGCGCTGGGCAGATACACCCAGGACAGGACTCCAATCTATCGCTGGGCTCACACACACACTCTATATGGGGCAATTTGGAGAACTTAATTGACTTGATCCATGATTTTGGACTGTGGGAGGAACCCGGAGAACCTGTAGGAAACCCACGCGGACACAGGGAGAACGTGGAAACTCCACCCAGATTGGGATTCGAACCGGGAATCCCTAGTGCTGAGAGGAGAACATGCTAAACCACTAAGCCAACGTGCCGCCCCGAATAGTATATTCATTCATTCATTCATTATCTCCCGCTTTATCCTCTATTAGGGTCGCGGGGGGTGGGTTCCCCATGCCCATCCAGGGGAGAACGTCTCGGGCGCTGGGCAGATACACCCAGGACAGGGCGCCAATCCATCGCTGGGCACACACTCACTCACACACACACTCTATATGGGGCAATTTGGAGAATTCAATTGACATGATCCATGTTTTTGGACTGTGGGAGGAAACCGAAGAACCCGGAGGAAACCCACGCAGACACGTGGAGAACGTGGAAACTCCACCCAGATGGGGATTCGAACCGGGAATCCCTAAAGCTGAGTGAACATGCTAAACCACTAAGCCACCGTGCCGCCCGGAATTAGTATATATTATATTTGTTGTTAGCGGGATGTGGTTGCATTATAATATTTTCAAACATTTAGAAGTTTATTTTATTCGTTTTATTGTAAAACGTTTGCGTTATATTCAAGTTTATCGTTCGTCACCGTGAAGACGATTCACCTCGAACGAATCGACTCGTTTGCCAACGAGTCACCTGCCGTTTGTTTGGTCGAAAGCGTCGCTTTGTTTGGGAAAAAAAACCTCGAAAAAACCTAAAAAAAAACCCTTAAAAAAAACCTCCTAAATATGAAACAAATCTCACAATTTAACGGGTTTCTGTCGCAGTGAAGGCTTTAAAGAGCGAACTCGCAGCGGGACCGAGCAGGTGAGTTTATTTAAACGACTCGGTTCGCTGTGTAAATCCTCTGTTGTTTTTAATTACGCGTTTTAAACTTAACTTTTAAGCGAACATGTTGTAAACAGCAGATTAATCCAGCGGATAAACATTTACTCGATCAGTGGATTGTTATGGCAACGGCGTAGCCGCTTCAGCTGATGTTTATCAGGCTCTCAGATGCAGTTTGGACCGTGGCATTGTTGTTGGCACCAGACAGACAGACAGACAGGCCTCTGAGAATGAAGAGTTCTTCGTGATGAAGCTCCATCCATCATTGTTCACTTTGCATCTTTCGTTGTAATTTGTGTAACACGACTTTGCATTTCTTATACACAGGATTCCTGTGTACAAATCTGTGATGGTTCAGGATTTAGACGTTGATGTTCTTTAAAAGGCCATCGTGCGGCGCTGCTGGTATCCGCCACCCACCACGAAGTAAACTCCTGCAGCCGTGTGGTCGCTCTGACGAGGTTTCGAGGGTTCAGTGGGTTCAACGGGCCTCGTTACAACTGCAAAGATTCACGAGGATCACGCTGCGCAACAACACACGCTGCTCTGAATGTTAATCACAATGATGCTGCCCCCCCACCTCACCCCACCCCACCCCAGGGGCATCGAGGGTTAAGGCTTCTGCTCAAGAACCCCAAATGGAAAACTTGTCCGATTTGGCAATCAAACCGTCAGCCCTTTAGGGTGGTAGCCCAACACCCTAAAGATTTTGTTAATCTTTAATCGTGCTGAATACTGGGCTAGGGTTGCGGGGGAGTTTCCCATGTTCATTCATGGGAGAACGTTTCAGGCGCATACACACACGCACACTATATGGGGCAATTCAGAGCTGCCAATTCACCTTGGAATTGGGAGGAAAACCACACGGACATGGGGAGAAAATGGGACCTCTTCGGACCCTTGGCTCCTGGGTGTGGTCGCTCAGTGGTTAAGGTGTTGGGTTATCGAGCTGAA
The DNA here is from genome assembly GCA_019802505.1 of Corydoras sp. C115. Lineage (NCBI taxonomy): Eukaryota > Metazoa > Chordata > Actinopteri > Siluriformes > Callichthyidae > Corydoras > Corydoras sp. C115. The sequence goes on along the minus strand of JAFMOC010000926.1, from coordinate 59,530 downwards.
GGTTGTGGGTTCTAAGGTTATCAATGTGGGCCCTAGAGCAGGAGCCCAAACCCTCAATGTTCCAGGGGAGCGGTTTCAGGGCCCTGTATTCTGTCCGAAACGTGTACGTCACATTTATTTATATATATATATATATATATATATATATATATATATATATAATGGGCAGCACGGTGGCTTAGTGGTTTAGCATGTTCTCCTCTCAGAATCCCCATCTGGGTGGAGTTTCCATGTTCTCCCCATATCTGCGTGGGTTTTCTCCGGGTTCTCCGGTTTCCTCACACAGTCCAAAAACATGGATCAAGTCAATTGAATTCTCCAAATTGCCCCATATAGAGTGTGTCTGTGTGAGTGAGTGTGTGCCCAGCGATAGATTGGCGCTCTGTCCTGGGTGTATCTGCCCAGTGCCCGAAACGTTCTCCCCTGGATGGGCATGGGGAATCCCCCCCCCCCCCCCCCGCAACCCTAATAGAGGATAAAAGTGGAAGATAATGAATGAATGAAAAAATTTATATATATATATATATATATATATATATATATATATATATATATATATATATATATATATATATTCATTCATTATCTTCTGCTTTATCCTCTATTAGGGTCGCGGTGGGGTTCCCCATGCCCATCCAGGGGAGAACGTTTCGGGCGCTGGGCAGATACACCCAGGACAGAGTGCCAATCTATCGCTGGATATGTGTATATATATATATTTTTTTTTTCTCTCTCAATGAAATGATAATGAAAGTTGAAATGAATGTCATGGTCATTTTATTCGGAAGTTACATCACAGACACCACATTGAACATTTAACAGCCACAAAACGAGACGCGCTCTTATATACAGCCGCACGGCATCACTGCCACGCTGCGCAGACACTGAAAACACAGTCCCTCAGAGTCGGCTGCGCGATTCGGCTGCGCGATTCGGTGCGTCCATATAAAATGCAGTCGATCAGATGGGCGCTGACTCGGCGGGACGTGACGTAACGACCACAGATCATGAAGCCATGAGATGAAGTATGTAGAACAAGTCCAGAGGAACACACACACACACACACACACACACACACACACACACACACACACACATAGTACAAACACTGTGTCACATTACAATCGGCCTGGATGGACCGTCGTTGGGGGGGGAGGGTGGTATGAGTCAACGTTGGATGATGATGATGTAATGGGGGACTAGAGGGGGACTTGTAGAAGGGCAGGGGCTTTGGGAACCGTGTGCAAACAGGGCTTTATACATAATGACGGACAGGGAGGCCGTGGGGGGTCGTGCACCGATGTCTGCTTAATAAACGGATTCGGTCCACACCCAGATTCCATCGCGTGATTAATAACTTGGCCGTGCGAATGAGACGGTGGAACCCGGCTTGTGAAAGAGAAGAGAAGATTTCGGAACACTCGGGAGGGAGACGGGAATCTGGGCGCGATGTCAATGTTTTCCGAAGAAGAAATTGCACAAGGATACGATAAACACGGCATTCCGCTGAAGTGTGGAAACGAGCGAATCAGAAGGTCACATTAATGACCTGCGCCATATGGACAAAGGTATCGGGACTCCGACTGCAGCTGACCACAGCCCCAGGAGCCTTGCGTTCCACGCCCTTAAATCTGATTGACTGAGCCGTTTGTCCAGCCGCGACATCGTCAACAATAACACACACTGCTGAGCGCTTCACATTCGTATCATTGCGCGACATACAATACATTATTTTCCTGTTTTTATAAACTTCTGTAATTTGGCCACTAGATGGCAGTGTTTGATTGTTAAAAAAAAGAAAACGGCATCGTGTTACTCAGCGATCAGCGTTCTCTTTAAAAAAAAAAAACGGCATCGTGTTACTCAGCGATCGGCGTTCACTTTAAAAAAAAACGGCATCGTGTTACTCAGCGATCGGCGTTCACTTTAAAAAAAAAAAACGGCATCGTGTTACTCAGCGATCAGCATTCACTTAAAAAAAAAAAAAACGGCATCGTGTTACTCAGCGATCGGCATTCACTTTAAAAAAAAAACGGCATCGTGTTACTCAGCGATCAGCATTCACTTAAAAAAAAAAAAAAAAACGGCATCGTGTTACTCAGCGATCGGCGTTCACTTTAAAAAAAAAAACGGCATCGTGTTACTCAGCGATCAGCATTCACTTAAAAAAAAAAAAAACGGCATCGTGTTACTCAGCGATCGGCGTTCACTTTAAAAAAAAACGGCATCGTGTTACTCAGCGATCAGCATTCACTTAAAAAAAAAAAAAAAACGGCATCGTGTTACTCAGCGATCGGCGTTCACTTTAAAAAAAAAAACGGCATCGTGTTACTCAGCGATCAGCATTCACTTAAAAAAAAAAAAACGGCATCATGTTACTCAGCGATCGGCATTCACTTTAAAAAAAAAACGGCATCGTGTTACTCAGCGATCAGCATTCACTTAAAAAAAAAAAAAAAACGGCATCGTGTTACTCAGCGATCAGCATTCACTTAAAAAAAAAAAAAAAACGGCATCGTGTTACTCAGCGATCAGCATTCACTTTAAAAAAAAAAAAACGGCATCGTGTTACTCAGCGATCGGCGTTGACTTTAAAAAAAAAACGGCATCGTGTTACTCAGCGATCGGCGTTCACTTAAAAAAAAAAAACGGCATCGTGTTACTCAGCGATCAGCATTCACTTTAAAAAAAAAAAAAACGGCATCGTGTTACTCAGCGATCGGCGTTCACTTTAAACAAAAAACGGACTAGATTACATCGCGGAAGAGCAGATTATTAACGATTTTGTTTTTAATAAACGCAAACCTTGTTTTTTTTATCATAGTGTGTTTGTACGTGTTTTATTAAAGTAATAAGACACTCAAGGTCGTGTATTATTGTGAATAAATCACGGGAAAAACGTGGAACTGGACTCCACTATACGTTGGGACTATATCATAGTCCCATAGAGACTATAGCTCTTTATCATAATTTATTCAGAATAATGCCACGCCCTCTCGCACCGTATTGTCTTAGTATGAGACAGTCAAGATATCCCACAGCCATTCCATTATAGATGCTGCTTTATGCATCAGGACAGAGAAAGGGGCCTTCCCCAAACTGTTCCCACAGAGCTGTAGTGTTGTCTGAAATGCATGGCTTGGTGCTTTTTACAGATGTGGCACTAAATAAAACACCTGGATTCAGTCAGTAATCGGCGTGTCCCAATATTTTTGGGGCCCGGATCAGGGGCCCGCCAGTGAGCAGGGGCCTGAAATATTAAACATCTGGTTTACAATCCTGTAGCCATAAAGCCAGCCCCGCCCACTCTGGTATGTTCATCCCGGAGTGTTGTAACAGCCGGATGTACATTTAGCAAGTATGTGATCATAAGGCTGAAGGGAAATTTGGTAGGTTCTTCATAGGCGGATGTTTATATCGGTTCATAGGTTCATGTTGTCCCACCCTTGTGGCGGTTGAGCCTTGATGAAATGTGAGTCCCTGAATGAGAGGCGGAGCCATGGAAGCAGATGATGTCACGGTTCTCACCTGGCCACCTGCTTCCCTGACTCCGCCCCTGCGTCTGAGTGCAGCTCCGCCCCCACGGCGCTCTAGTGTATAGTTGCATTGTAAAAAAAAACTAGTGATGTCATAATGTGCATATTGCAGCATCCCGTTATAAAGCTACGTGAAGTAAATGTGTCATGCATTGCCTCCTGGTGGTGCGGCGCCTCCGTGGTTTGGTGAAACAGGACCGGAACGTTCTCCCGTTGTCCTGTTGTGATAAAAGAAATGAATCCGAATGTCCTGCTGACGTTCCGGATTCGGTTGTGCAGACCGAGGTCCTGATCTCTGGTGTAGTCCGTGCTGCGGTCCCCGTGGATTTGTAGCTGAATGTGTCCCTTTTTTCCTCGCGCCCCCAAACCCTTAAGTCGTCCACCCAAAGCGTCCGAAGGCGGCGCAGACGGACGAAAGGGTGAGAATGTGTCCCCTGTCTCGTCACCCGTCTATCCTGGGGTTCCTGATCCCTGATTGGTTGTTCAAATCCGCACCGGCCTCCGCTTAGAGAGACAGGCGCGGTGGTGGGCGGTCGGGGGGAGGGACCCGGCATGGGGGTGGAGCCTGAGGGAGAGGAGGCAGAGAGCCGGTGGGCGAGGCCGGGGGAGACGGGGTGTCGAAAAACACGTCGGCTTCGGGAGAGGACCAGACTGGAGGAGGGGAGTAGGACGGGGGCGGCGTGATGGGTGGGGATGGAGGGACGTCCAGAAAACCGGGTGAGGACGAGGACGAGGACGAGGAGGAGGAGCTGCGGGGCGGAGGGGGCAGCTGGCTTTGGGGTGCGGGGGGGGTGGCGCCGCTCTGCTGTGGGGTGTAGATGGGGGCGTGGCGGTTGTAGGCCGGATAACGCGGGGGGGCGCTGGACTTGATGCGGGTGAAGTTCATGCAGCGACCCTGCGGGAGGAACCGATCAGTAACCAATCAATAACCAATCAATAACCAATCAATAACCAATCAATAACATTAATGTTACATTAATGTCTTTAAACTGGAGACGCCCGGCTCTGGTGTGGACTCGGGCTCGTCCCTAATTAAACTTTTTACTAATTTACTAATTTTAAACTTTTTAATTAACCCTCGGAAGTCTGAAGTCACACTGGGTTTAAATAACAGCAGGAGGACGAGGCCCCCTGGAGGCTTCCCGAAACACCGCACGTTTATGAAGAGCAGCATGACGGGGTTAAAGGGGGGGGAGGGGGGAGGGGGGTTCCCCATGACCATCCAGGGGAAAAGTTTCGGGCGCCGGGCAGATACACCCGGGACAGGGTGGCAATCCATCACTGGGTCAACACACACACACTCTTTGGGGGCAATTCAGAGCACGCACTTCACCTTGAATCCATGTTTTTGGACTGTGGGAGGAAGCCGGAGAACCCTGGGGGGGCGGGAGGGGGGCAGAGACACACGCAGAGACCGGGAGAACATGCAAACTCCAACCAGATCGCGATTCGAACCTGGATCCCCAGCGCTGAGGTGCGGACGTGCTATAAGCGCTACACCACTGTGCTGCCCCCTACCTCTCAGGATCGGAACTACACCTTGACGGCCAAAAGTATGTGGGTTCCCCTTCTGATTTTGGATTTGTATTTTGGAAGGTTCTGCATCCTCTCAGAATGGACGTTAAAGTCGTCCCAAATATTATGGTCTGGACGACGCCACACGAAGGCTTCACTTATCAATGGTCAGTAAAGGGGGGGGCAATATATGGGGCAGTCGTGGGCCCGATTCCCGTCTCATAAGCAGTCACAACCTCGATTGCGGCGGCACGGTGGCTTAGTGGTTTAGCATGTTCTCCTCTCAGCTCTAGGGATTCCCATCCATCTGGGTGGAGTTTCCATGTTCTCCCCGTGTCCGCGTGGGTTTCCTCCGGGTTCTCCGGTTTCCTCCCGCAGTCCAAAAACATGGATCAAGGTCAATTGTCCAAATTGCCCCATATAGAGTGTGTCTGTGTGAGTGAGTGTGTGTCCAACGATAGACTGGCGTCCTGTCCTGGGTGTATCTGCCCAGCGCCCGATACGTTCTCCCCTGGATGGGCATGGGGCACCGCGACCCTAATAGAGGATAAAGCGGATGATCATGGATGGATGGATGGAACCTCGATTGCCCCCTGGACGCCCTGTGCAGCGCTGTGTCCGCAGATTCGTGTCCTCTCTTTAAGGAGAAGCGTGGGAATTCTGGATGAATCCCGGATCCAGATTGGAAACAGGGGAACGTGGTGGCGCTCCGTTCATGGCGCTCCATATGTCCATATGTTCTGGCTGACATCTGCGCGGAACGCCATACGTTGTCTTTTTCCCTGACGCGTGTTTGTTTTCACTCGGTCTGAAGGGGAACGCCGGAGCCTCAACAGGCCCCGCCCACTCCCGCCGAGGTCAGGCTGTCATCAGGACCGGACAGACGACACCACGGAGAACAGGAGCCTGAACGTTACCCGGGGGACATGTCCGCCTCTCAGGGTGGAGTTTGCATGTTCTCCCCGTGTCCGTGTGGGTTTCCTCCCACAGGCCCAAAACGTGTATTCAAGGAGAATTGGGTGCTTTAAATTGACCCCAGCCACATGGTGGCTAAGTGGTTGGCATGTTCTCCTCTCAGCTCTAAGGATTCCCGGTTCAAATCCCCATCTGGACGGAGTCTCCATGCTCTCCCCGTGTCCACGTGGGTTTCCTCCGGGTTCTCTGGTTTCCTCCCACAGTTCAAAAACATGGATCAAGGTCAATTGAGTTCTCCAAATTGCCCCATATAGAGTGTGTGTGAGTGTGTGAGTGTGCCCAGTGATGGATTGGCACCCTGTCCTGGGTGTATCTGCCCAGCGCCCGAAACGTTCTACCCTGGATGGGCATGGGGAACCCCCCCCCCACCCCTAGTAGAGGATAAAGCGGAAGATAATGGATGGATGGAAATTGCCCCTATTTAAATTGCCCTGATATAGTGTGTGTGAGTGTGTGTGAGTGAGTGAGTGTGTGTGCACAGCGATGGATTGGCGCCCTGTCCTATCTACCCCGCGTCCAAAAACGTTCTCCCCCGGATGAGTATGTGAACCCCCCCCCCCCCCCCTGTAGAGGAGTCAGTGGTAGACGAGGAGATGAGTTTGTCCGGTTGCCAGTGTGGTCGCTTATAAACTAACTCCCTTCAGAGTTTTATAACCTCTGTTAACAGAGCACCGCTGAGTGTTTTATAGCTCGTTAGCGCCCCCCGTCCCTCCTACAAAAGACCCAGGATGATCAAAGGTCAGGCAGGAAGTGAGGAGCGCTGATTGAAGTTTGGTTCCTGGAGGAGGTTCTTACAGGAACTTCACGGCGCTGAAGTCTTTCCTGGCACAGTGGAAACCGGCAGCGGGGGGGGGGGTTCTAACAACCCGGGGGTGAGGGAGGGACGCGGGGGGTAATCATCTCTTTCGCCATCCCAACCACCTGGAGTTTAACACCGGTCCCCCCCCCCCCCCCAGGCCGGAGGAGCGTTCCACACGGGCGAGACGGACAGCGTCCTCAAATGATGACGAGCTGTCGGATCGGAGCGTCTGATTGGTCGCAGCTGCGTCTCTCTCTCTCTCTCTCTCTCTCTCGCGCGGGACGGCGAGACGGGAATGTCTGCCTTCCTTCTCATCGATGTACATCTGAGCGACGCTTAGGCTCCGCCCCCGATGACACGCCCACATGTCGTCATCGACCGATTCAGATCAGATGAGTCGACTCTAAAGATCAATCATACGACTCTTTGTGTATCTATTAGGGTCGAGGTGGGGGGCGGGGTTGGGGGGGGGGGTTCCCCATGCCCATCCAGGGTAGAACGTTTCGGGCGCTGGGCAGATACACCCAGGACAGGACGCACACACTCACTCCCACAGACACACTCTATATGGGGGGCAATTTGGAGAACTCAATTCACCTTGATCCATGTTTTGGACGTTGGTTGGCTGTTTTGGACGTGACACTTTGCTGAGAGTATACGTTCTCCGAATTCCTGAGCCTCATCGCTGGGACACTGCACTGATGATCTCTAGAAGGGACATGTCCGCATGCCACGCGTCCAACCCCTCGGGCAATCGTCTGCGCACAGCTACCACCCAGCGGCGCTGCCCGTATGGGCACCCAAGGGTTCACTTTACGGGCGTCACTTGCTGTGAGTGGCTAGGATGGAATGAGGCGCCCTCTAGAGTCTCAGCCCAGTTGATACCGAGGCTCCAGATCCGGGCCGCTGGTTGCCCCCCTTTGGCTTTTTGCCCCACATTCAGAAGAACATTTGCAGCCCTACGTGTAACCCTGCTGCCAGCCAATAAGGTTTCAAGAAGGTTTCCTAGTCTAGCCTCCCACCCATCAGACATTGCTGGTTGCATCTGTGAAGCTCCGCCAGGAGGAGGCGTTAACGTTCAGGGTGGTTCAGGCAAATCTGAGAAGCGGCCGCCGGTTGCCCCCCCTTTGGCTTTTTGCCCCACATTCAGAAGAACATTTGCAGCCCTACGTGTAACGCTGCTGCCAGCCAATAAGGTTTCAAGAAGGTTTCCTAGTCCAGCCTCCCACCCATCAGACATTGCCGGTTGCATCTGTGAAGCTCCGCCAGGAGGAGGCGTTAACGTTCAGGGTGATTCAGGCAAATCTGAGAATGTTCCAACTTAAAAACTCCAGAGGAACAGGATGCCCCGCGGGTTTACCGTTCGGACCGATACACGGCGCTCGGTCCGACTGTCTCCGGGACGTTCCGCCACCCAAACCGACCGTCCTTTAGAACCTCATCAGCCAGGCGACACACTGAGCCGCGGCGTCCCGCGCGAAAGGGCGGACCGGAGATCTGGAAGTATCAGTGGAATCGCTCGGTAACAGAAACGTGGCGGCGCGCCGCCGGGCCGGGGCCAGGCGTGAGTCACGGGCCCGGGCTGGAGGCGCTCCGGAGAGCCGGCGGGGCGTGGGCGGGGCCTTCTGCCGCACGGCGGACGACCTGCCCGGCGGCCGCTCGAAGGGTGCGTCTCGTTAGTGAGACGGTCGGACGCCAACTCCGCCGAAAGACTTACGAGCCGCGACGTCCATCTGCTCGAGATGATTCAGTGTTTGGAGGAGAAACGGGGGCCACGTCACATTTATTACTTTTAATGAATAGTACGTGGTGCGCTATAGCGCCGCCTCCTGGTCCCTGCCCTCATTACACATTACATCTCATTACATCAGCTGCACTGAGCATACAGATGGACTTTGTGGTTCTACAGTGACAGCCAGCTGTTTTCCTACATACGCTGGCCTTTAATTAGGGTGGTGGATGAGTGTGTGTTATTAGGGTGGTGGATGATTGTCAGTACTGCAGTGACACTGACATGGTGGTGCAGGTGTGTGAGTGTGTGTTATTAGGGTGGTGGATGATTGTCAGTACTGCAGTGACACTGACATGGTGGTGCAGGTGTCTGAGTGTGTGTTATTAGGGTGGTGGATGATTCTTTGTACTGCAGTGACACCGACATGGTGGTGCAGGTGTGTGAGTGTGTGTTATTAGGGTGGTGCATGATTCTCAGTGCTGCAGTGACACTGACATGGTGGTGCAGATGTGTTAGTGTGTTATTATTTAAGGTGGTGGATGAGTCTCAGTACTGCAGTGACACTGTCATGGTGGTGCAGGTGTGTGAGTATGTGTTATTAGAGTGGTGGATGATTCTCAGTACTGCAGTGACGCTGACATGGTGGTGCAGGTGTGTGAGTGTGTGTTATTAGGGTGGTGGATGATTCTCAGTACTGCAGTGACACTGACATGGTGGTGCAGGTGTGTGAGTGTGTGTTATTAGGGTGGTGGATGATTCTTTGTACTGCAGTGACACTGTCATGGTGGTGCAGGTGTGTGAGTGTGTGTTATTAGGGTGGTGGATGATTCTTTGTACTGCAGTGACACTGTCATGGTGGTGCAGGTGTGTGAGTGTGTGTTATTAGGGTGGTGGATGATTCTCAGTACTGTAGTGACACTGACATGGTGGTGCAGATGTGTGAGTGTGTGTTATTATTTAAGGTGGTGGATGATGCTCAGTACTGCAGTGACGCTGTCATGGTGGTGCAGGTGTGTGAGTGTGTGTTATTAGGGTGGTGGATGATTCTCAGTACTGCAGTGACACTGTCATGGTGGTGCAGATGTGTGAGTGTGTGTTATTAGGGTGGTGGATGATTGTCAGTACTGCAGTGACACCGACATGGTGGTGCAGGTGTGTGAGTGTGTGTTATTAGGGTGGTGGATGATTGTCAGTACTGCAGTGACACTGACATGGTGGTGCAGGTGTGTGAGTGTGTGTTATTAGGGTGGTGGATGATTCTCAGTACTGCAGTGACACTTACATGGTGGTGCAGGCGTGTTAGTATGTTATTAGGGTGGTGGATGATGTTCTGTACTGCAGTGACACCGACATGGTGGTGCAGGTGTGTGAGTGTGTTATTATTTAAGGTGGTGGATGAGTCTCAGTACTGCAGTGACACCGACATGGTGGTGCAGGTGTGTGAGTGTGTGTTATTAGGGTGGTGGATGATTGTCAGTACTGCAGTGACACTGACATGGTGGTGCAGATGTTAGTTGTTCAGAGAATCATCCTCCACCCAAATAATACCTGTCTCATGGAGAACCTGATCATCAACCGGGACTAACACAGTATGTAGAGAAACAGATGGACAACAGAACATAATTATAGAACTACAAAGTTCTTCTGTATGGTGAGTGTAGGAACCGGGAGGTGGACGCATTAACGTCCACATCCCGTACGCGTTGCTCGTCCACGTGGACACATGTTGGCACATCTGGAGTTCACCTTTACGTTATTTCCAGACTCTCGTCTGCTGTTCTTGGCAGCCGGAACCTTTACATCGGCGAGAAGCAAAGAGCGCTGGCAGTCACTGGGATAGGACACGATAAATAAACCTGCGAGCTGAGGCGCCGGGTGTGCAGCAGGTGGGAACGTTCCGTTTTCACCCCGACGGGTTTAATGGGTCTTATCAGAACGAAGAACCGAATCCATACACTCATCCTCTTAATTATTCATGAGTAACGTGCAATAAACCAATCAGCGTGTCGCCTGCTATTCCTTTCGAGAGCCGGGTGGCGCTCTGACTTCGGTGGATTGCCATCTGAACGGTGCAGCTACCTACTCGATGCGCTGCTCCATGAGGTTCTCCATGTGACTCTGAATGGAGAACCCACAGTAAGACGAATGCAGTCAGGTTTCATAGCGTTCAGGTGGTTGCTGCGTTCGAGGTTGATATCTTCACACGCGGTGTCGCTATTTAAACGGCGCAGGTCGGACGGCGGGAGAATTTTCGGAAGACGCTATGCTTCACGTGACACGTAAAAGTAGTTCCCCCTCGTTAACGCTCTCGCTCTGCGTTCCACGCGTTCCTCCAGCCGGCGGCACAGGGCCAGAGGAGCCTTTAAAGGTTTTAGGAGGCCAGTGAGGCAGGAGGACTTCCTGTCTCAGACCCCCTGCCAGCTGCCCCCTGCCCCCTGTCCGTCCATCCCCCCCCCATCACACAGAACCAGCGTAGTGGAATTGTTCCGGGTTCCGGAGTTCTCACCTTGTCGCCGGGCTGCGGCCTCATGATGGACACTCTGTCATAGCCCTTCTTCAGCAGCACCCACAGGGCGTCCAGTTTACCCTGGTACAGGACCACACACACACACACACACACACACACACACACACACACACACACACACACATATGAGACATAGGGTTCTATTAATTAATACTGATTTAATGCAGAATGCGGCACGGTGGCTTAGTGGTCCCCATCTGGGTGGAGTTTCCATGTCCTCCCCGTGTCTGCGTGGGTTTCCTCCGGGTTCTCCGGTTTCCTCCCACAGTCCAAAAACATGGATCAAGTGAATTGAGTTCTCAAAATTGCCCCATAGAGAGTGTGTGTGTGTGTGAGTGTGTGCCCAGCGATGGATTGGCGCCCTGTCCTGGGTGTATCTGCCCGGTGCCCGAAACGTTCTCCCCTGGATGGGCATGGGGAACCCCCACCACGACCCTAATAGAGGATAAAGCGGGAGATAATGAATGAATGAATGATTGATTTAATGCAGACAGAAGGTTCCTCTGTAGAACCTGATGTCTGCGTCTGCGATGCAGCCAGAAAGGGAATGGGTTCTTTAACCGTCGTTAGTCCAACCTCACGCAAACGCACGCCGTCGGGATCGGACTTCATTCATGCTGATGATGATCGTGCACCTTAATGAAGGGGGAGGGGCTTGATGGAGTACCGGGGTAAACCGAGGGCAGGCCGTTGCGCAGTTGATGCTCTGGGTCCAGCTCTGTGTCTGCTCCTCATTACAGCTGCTTTAAATTGCCCCTATATAGTGTGTGAGTGTCTGCTTAGTGATAGATCGGCGTCCTTTCATTGGTGTATCTTCCCAGAGCCCGAAACGTTCTCCGCTGGATGGTCATGTGGAACCCCCCCCACCTCCCCCACGAAGATAGGAGCATGGTCATGTCATGTTCCATCAGTTCACATACGAAGCAAAGGTTCTTCAAGACTTTTTTTTTGGGGGGGGGGGGGTAAAAGGGAACATTCACCCCAACGTTCTAACTGCATTTCGTCTTTGACGCCCCTGCAAATATTTGGGAAGACGGTCATGCTGAGACCGGAAAAGGCTGTTCCTACAAAATTGCCCAAATTGTAGTAGAACGGAGGGGCGTGTGTGAACCCCCTGAAAACAATCCCCGTCACACACTCGTAACTCATCCCTCCTCCACCCGACCTTACAGTTGGCTGGAGGTGGCGTTCTCCTGGGCTCCCGTGTGGGAACGACAGGACAGTGATTCGTCACGTTCTCCCACGGAACAGGACATGGGTGCGGGTGCGGGTGCGGGTGCGGCGTCCGTACCTTGATGGGCGAGTACCACTTGCGCGGACTGGGGGGTTTGTGCATGCCGTTGTTCAGCATGCGGCTCGTGGAAGCCTCGAACTCCTGCTCCGGCATCTTCACCCTGGCGTTCTTGGCCTTTTCCAGTTTGGCCCCCTCCTCGGTCGACCCCTTCTCACCCCAGCGGACCTGCGGTGCATCGAACCACGGTCATTTCGGGGACAGGAGCTTTAAATCCCCCCCCACCCCCTCCACCCGTTCTGTTCTGTTGTGTGTCTGTGGGCTTCTCTGCCTCGTTACTCGTTACTGGGGTCAGGAACCGATGTTGGGTGAAGGCACCTGACTCGCACCCTCTATTCTAGATCTTTCCAAAAATGTTCCATAGGGTTCAAGGCACATTTATGCTACAACTGGAAACAAAGCCTTCCCCAAACTGTTTCCACAACGTCACTGAAATGTAGAAAATTTATAGAACCATGCTCCGTTCTGAGCGCTCCATATGCATGTAACTCCCTACAATACCGATACAGTACCACCAGGTGGCGCCACTCTTAGTTCCACACTCGCGCAGAGTTGTTTACTTTAGAGAGCGTGTGGGAGGAACGAAGAAACTAAAAAAAGGGGGCAACTACTGACCCCGTCATCGGTCAGCTGCACCGACTGTTCCGAGACACTAGGGGGAGCCCCTGTCCACCCCAACAGCGTGAAGCCAGCAGTTTGGGGAAGGCCCTTTCCTGTTCTAGCATAATTGAGCACAAAGCAGGGTTCCATTTAAAGGTTGGTTGATTTTGAACCCTATGGAACGGGGGGCAGGGGTGGCTTAGTGGTTGGCATGTTCTCCTCTCAGCACTAGGGATTCCCGGTTTGAGTCCCAATCTGGGTGGAGTTTCCATGTTCTCCCCATGTCCACGTGGGTTTCTTCCGGGTTCTCCGGTTTCCTCCCACAGTCCAAAAACATGGATCAAGTCAATTGAATTCTCCAAATTGCCCCATATAGAGTGTGTCTGTGGGAGTGAGTGTATGTCCAGTGATATACTGGCGTCCTGTCCTGGGTGTATCTGCCCCGCTGTGATGTCACACATGGGAACTTTAATGCAAAGTAACCGAAGCGCCACCGCCTCCTCACCTCCATCCGCTTGATCCCCCCGACTCCTCTGCCCCCGTAGTACGACGCGTCCACCGTCGGCCACTTCTTCTTCGGGCTGCCGTCCTCCTCCTCATCCTGCCGAAAACAATGGCACGACGTGAGCGCCGGTCCGAATCGCGCCGTCCCTACAGAACCACTTTGTTTCCAGCAGAACCGGGTTCTTTGTTTTTTTTTTTTTACGGCGCCAGAATTTCAGTGAAACGCTTCCAAAAAAACGGCCGTCGCCAGAACGAGGTGTGACTCCCACTTTCCCCCTGACATTTTCATTTGTTGGGCCGTTCAGAGCCCCCCCACCCCCGCCCCCACCCCCGCCCCGAGCCAAAAAACCGGAGTCGGACTCGGTCTGCCCAAGTCGTGACTTCATCTTTTCCAGCTCTAGTGCTCGTTCCTCCGTAGAACGTTGCAGCCGCGTTAACCCTTTCCCTGCACACTCCGCTCCACCTGACCATCGGGCCCCGATGAGTCTCACCCCCCGAGCCCCAAAAAACAGGGTCATCCGGCCTGGATTTTACGGATTAAGTGGCTTTAATGCAAAATAATCTGTAATAATCTAATTTCTTTAGTATTATGTCATCACTTGGCCCCTCCTCCACACACTCTGCGGACCACAGTTTTAGGACACTCATCCGTCTCATTACCACAGGTGCATTTAGGTGGAACACGTGCCTTCCCAACAGTTTGGGGAAGGCCTGCGGTGCCTCCAGAGTGACTGTGCGTCAAAACGTGCAAAAAGCAGCATCTGTAAAGGCACGTCTGGGGGATTTTGGGAGCTGTCCTGCGCAGAACCGTCACGTCAACCACATCAAACACCTCTGAGGTTCTAAATGGGCTCTGCAGGTGTCCCTCTGATTAAATGGGGCCCCTGGACTTTTATCCAAAGTAATGTACATGGAAGACAAATTGAGGGTCAGAATACAGATTAGGTCCGTGTTCTGATACAGCCCCCCTGGAGCAATGAGGGGTTCGGGGGTTCGGGGGTCCTGCTCAGGGGCCCACAGTGGTGTATTCAGTGGACTTGATATTCCCAAC
>JAFMOC010000926.1:0-40000 GCA_019802505.1 Corydoras sp. C115 | reverse complement strand
ACTGAGCATCATCCACCACCCTAATAACACACACACATCTGCACCACCATGTCAGTGTCACTGCAGTACTGAGCATCATCCACCACCCTAATAACACACACACATCTGCACCACCATGTCAGTGTCACTGCAGTACTGAGAATCATCCACCACCCTAATAACACACACTCACACACATCTGCACCACCATGTCAGTGTCACTGCAGTACTGAGCATCATCCACCACCCTAATAACACACACACATCTGCACCACCATGTCAGTGTCACTGCAGTACTGAGAATCATCCACCACCCTAATAACACACACTCACACACATCTGCACCACCATGTCAGTGTCACTGCAGTACTGAGCATCATCCACCACCCTAATAACACATACTCCACACATCTGCACCACCATGTTAGTGTCACTGCAGTACTGAGAATCATACACCACCCTAATAACACACACTCACACATCTGCACCACCATGTTAGTGTCACTGCAGTACTGAGACTCATCCACCACCCTAATAACATATACTCCACACATCTGCACCACCATGTCAGTGTCACTGCAGAACTGAGAATCATCCACCACCTTAATAGCACCTGCTCTGTCCATGGTTCTGATCATCAGAGAACACAATGAAGAGGAGGACGAACAGAGTATGTAGAGAATCAGATGGACTACGGAACGTCATGTTAGAACTACAACACCCATCTAGATGTTGGGCGGTGGTGGTGGTGCGGCGCGACTTACCACAGTGCAGCACAGCGGCCAAAACCACCAGAGCAGAGCCAGCACCAGCAGGAGCATCAGGATCAGCAGCGCTATGGCCAGAACCGTTCCGTCAGACTGAAACAGAAACAGAGAAATAAAGTCAGCGCTGTCCCCGGGGCAAACGTATGGACACGCCCCCTTGTGGCCGCATCGCGTATGTCCTCCACTGACCATAGAGATGGACTTTGTAGTTCTACAATTACAGACTGTAGTCCGTCTGTGTTCTTTGCTGTTGTTCGCCCCCTGTTGGTTCTCAGGAGCATCACAGAACAGGTATCATTTGGGTGGTGGATTGTTTGTTGTCGGTTCTGCTGAGGGGGGGGGGGGTTTAGTGCAGCAGTGCTGCTGGAGTTTCATTACACACCTCAGTGACACTGCCGGGATAGGCTCCAAATAATCCCTGCTCTGTGGTGGTACTATTGGGGTTCTGACCATCAGAACAGAGAACACAGTATGTACTGTAGAACACACAGACTGGAATTGTAGAACTACAAAGTCCATCTTTACGGTCAGTGGAACGGAGGACGTGGAGGGCAGGTGGAGGAGAACGTGGAACCCGTGTACTCACACAGCTGACGGTGGTGATGGTCACCGAGCTGGAGATGAAGCTGAGGCCCTCGTTCATGCTGACGTAGAGGGAGGCCGCCCTGCGTCCACAAGACAACGTTAGAACGTTCCCCCGCGGAGAAAACCGAGACGGACGGTTCTGAAAGACTTACGTTCCCTCCTCCTGGAGAATCGGTGCGGGACACAGCAGGTAGGTGTCCTCCACGATCAGGGGCTTTTCCACTGCAACACACACGGAACGGTACGGTGTCAGTTCGCATCCCAGAACCGCCCCGGTTCTGCTTATCAGGTTCTGGAGATGTGAGGGTCGGGGGTCCGGGTTCGAGTCCCGATTCGGGTGGAGTGTACATGTTCTCCCCTTGTCTCCTCGTGGGTTTCCTCCGGGTTCCCCGGTTTCCTCCCACCGTCCAAACACATGGATTCAAGGTGAATTGGCTGCTCTAAATTGCCCCTATATATGGTGTCTGTGTGAGTGAGTGGCACCCCGTCTTTGGTGCATCTGCCCGGCACCCCAATTACACTACCCCCCCCCACACCCCTACCCCCGACCCGGGTGGAGGACTGAGCTGAGGATAATGAGGTCAGTGAGGGATTCTCCGGTTCTGCGGGCTCCGTGACCCACATTTCTGCCGAATTGTTAAACTGCAGGCTGTGAAATCGTTCCCTCGGCGTTCTAGTCCAGGACTGTTTATCCTGGACCGAGCCGGACATACCTCATCTCTGAGGAACCCGACCCGCCGCCTCCCTCCGCCGAGCGAGCGTTAAAGCCGCAGAGAGGGGCGAGAAGGCCGCCATCACCGAGGGTGCCCACATCGCCGGGGGGGGGGGGGGGGGGGGTGGATGGGTTCACGGGGGGGCGGGTCATGGGGGTAACGAACGTCCACTTAATTTATTTATGGGTTGAGAGGGATCTGGTTCTAGAGCGCTCTGTGCTGTAACGGCGCTGATGTTTACCCCGTCGACGAAGAAGACCGGCAGGGGGCCGAGGTGCGGGGGGTGCGGGGGGAGGGGGGTCGTAAGCAAAGACATGTGTTCGGGGCCCGGACAGAATCGCTGACTCTGCGGATCTGCGGCGGAACCTCTGGCAGTGCAACGCCATGCCAGGAAGACGCTGCAACCGCACAGGACGTCCTTTCCACAGCAGGACCGCACCGCCCCATCGCCGGGCACTACCGCCGATCGCCACGGAGGGGGGGGGGGGGGGGTGAGGGGGGGTACGCCGGGGGCAGCGGTATGATATTGGGCAGCGTCGGTTCTTCAGAATGCGTGCCGTCATTTGTTTAAATTCTGAACACATGCGGCAAACACACGTCGCCAAATCCCGCCGGAACCCCCTTCTCAGGTGCTGGAGGTGTGGCTAGGAACCTTGGTCACTAATTGCGGAACGTGCTGGTTATCTCACTTCTCTAGGACCGTACCGTACCTGAGTGAGCAGGCTTAGGCACACCTGATGCCTATTGCAGCCCCCCCCCCGGCACAATCCCAGGTTCTCCTGTTGACCCCCGTTCTGTACGTCAGATAGGAGGGTCCTCACAAGCCAGTGCCATGTCGAGCGGGATCTGAGGATAAGTGTCACGGTGAAATGTCTACAGCCACTATGAAGAACTAATATGGAGAACCACTATGAAGAACCACTATGGAGAACCACTATGGAGAACTAGTATGGATAACTACTACGGAGACCCACTATGGAGAACCACTATGGATAACTACTACGGAGAACCACTATGGAGAACGAATATAGAGAATTACAATGGAGAACCACTATGGAGAACCACTGTGGAGAACCACTAGGTGTAGCAGAACATACTTACTCCTGGTGAGTGTGTCGTTGATTCGGAAGCTGCAAAGCACCTTTTCCACGTTCCGTGCGTGAAGAAACCCGTTTCCTCGGACAACCACCTGAAAGGACTCTGTGGAGAGACGAGACGAGACGGCGGTTCGTTCGGTTCTTTTCGGATGAGGCGCCGAACGGCCGCGACGGACACGGAAACAACGAAACGTACGCGAGACGTTCCGCCCCTCAGAGGAAACGTGATGAAACGGAACGGTGCTGGAACTCCGAGCGTTCAAACACTCGACGCTGGGATGGATGCGTCGATCCCGATGGCCACCGTGAGGCGCCGTGCTGTTTTGGTGATATCACATCACGGCCAGGTGTTGGAACGTCAACGCAGTTCTAGTGGGCGGCACAGTGACATAGTGGTTTAGCATGTTCTCCTCTCAGCGCTGGGGATTCCTTGTTCGAATCCCAATCTGGGTGGAGTTTCCATGTCCTCCCCGTGTCCGCGTGGGTTTCCTCCGGGTTCTCCGGTTTCCTCCCACAGTCCAAAAACATGGATCAAGGTCAATTGAATTCTCCAAATTGCCCCATATAGAGTGTCTGTGTGAGTAAATGTGTGTCCAGCGATAGGTTGCACCCCTGTCCTGGGTGTGTCTGCCCAGCGCCCGAAACGTTCTCCCCTGGATGGGCATGGGGAACCCCCCACGACCCTAATAGAGGACAAAGCGGAAGATGATGGATGGATGGACAGCACAACGTTCTGGTAAAAAGATTCAGATCGTTAAACCCGGAGCAGGACTGCACACCACAGGTTAATTAACCCGCGAAGACGAGGGGGACAGGTTTTTTTATTTATTTAGAACGTTCTTTAAGCCGTCCGTACAGGCTGCTCCCGCTGCTCTGGGCTTTAATCGCGAGCCTCCCGCGTTCTTCGGGGTCAGGAACATCAGTAAAACCCCGCCGTTCTGACCGCCGTGGTTTCCCAAAACAGACACGTCTCACCAGAGACTCTCGAGAGCGGAGAGCGCGGTTTGTAGTTCCCATACCAACAAGTTCCTGCAAGACGGTTCCAGCGAGAGCGGGCAGAACCCGAGCGATCTGCGGAGGGGACGACAGCCGCTGGAATCACGCCGACTCGGCGGATTTGTCGGGCCCTCGTTCGCATTTATGCTTCTCGGAGACGAGAGTGCGAGTGTGGCAGGTCGGACGGGACGGGTTCCGGGATGAGGTTCCTCCTGGGGGTTCTCAGGGGTGGAGGTCAGGGGCAGGTCCGACTCGCAGCAGGGGTCCTGCTTCATATGTTATTCATGTATATGTTGTTGGAGCGGGTGGCACGGTGGCTTAGTGGTTTAGCACGTTCTCCTCTCAGTGCTAGGGATTCCCGGTTCCAATCCCCATCTGGGTGAAGTTTCCATGTTCTCCCCGTGTCTGCGTGGGTTTACTCCGGGTTCTCCACTTTCCTCCCACAGTCCAAAAGCATGGATCAAGTCAATTGAGTTCTCAAATATTGCCCCATATAGAGTGTGTCTGTGTGAGTGAGTGTGTGCCCAGCGATGGATTGGCTCCCTGTACTGGGTGTATCTGCCCAGCGCCCGAGACGTTCTCCCCTGGATGGAGAACCCCCCCCCGCGACCCTAATAGAGGATAAAGCGGGAGATAATGAACGAATGAATGTTGTTGGATCCTGTAGCCCTGACCTCATGTTTTACGGGGCCATGGGGGCCAAACCTCGGAGAACAGCGGGGTCCGGATATTTCCGGTTCTTCGGGGTTGTGTATCCCGTTAGTAGAACGACGGCGCTCAGCTCTAATCAGCGTCGTTCATTTGGACATGAGCGATTATTTAACGATGACCACGACCTTTTTGAAGAACATGGAGACACCCCGTAATACAATCTACTGACGCCGGCGCGGAACCATAATGCTAGAACGTCCGAATCATCGGCATGGAGAGGTCATGAATTCAAAACGGGACTCACCTCCGGCACAGATGCTCGATGGTTCTGCTGCGAGGATCTCGATGCAGGACTTTCTGAGGATCTGTTGGAGACACAAACACGGGACGTTGGAACCAAGTGGTCATGAGCGAGAACCGCAAATCCCCAAATCAGGAGAACCGTCCGATCAAAACGACGAGCATCAGGATGTGGGCGTGTCCCATAAACAACGAGACCTTGTTGGTCTTTATAAGTGAGGGCTGCAAAGTGTTCTAGATCACTGGACGGTCCAAACCTTGACCTTCTCAGATAACGGGATCCTCAAAGACCTCGGAAGGAACCAACACTACGGATCTAAAGGAGCTTTCTGGAGCCGGGACGCCTCCACGGTGCCACCACCGTCCCAAACTCCGTCCCTCGCCCCCGCCAGGGGAACGCCGTGAATCATCCAGAATGAACTCGGTGCCCTGATGGTCCGCTCTCTCGGTTCTTCGAGTTCTCCGAGGTGCTTTCAACATGCGCTTGATTACCAACAGATGTTCTTCAGCTGGCCCCTCCCCTCCCCCCGGAGGTACAGTCGTCAGCTGACCCACAACACGACTGACCGGGTCTCGTCCCCTCTCAGGCTCGGTTCTGTGGGGTTGCCGAACCGAAGGGAACCCCGAACAGGCTTTGATCTGCCGCCATGGCGACGCTATGTAACGTCTGAGAGACGCGTTTTTGGTGCAAAGTGGCGTTTTGATCACATGATGCTGAAGCCACACTGACACGCCCCCAAATCAAGCTGCACGGTGCGCGGTTGACGGCACGCTGGAGAACGCTAGAACCGCGTTCCATGTCTTTAAATGTGGGAGGAAAAACCCCGCACATGGAGGACATGCAGAGTCCACACACAAAGAACCCAGCGGTAATCGAACCCGGGACCGTCCTGCTGAAGGGGGCTACAGAATAGACGGGAAGGGTTCTAGTTCCACGGTTCTGAAAGTTTCCGGCAGGTAACAGGTGAGATTATTTATATATTTATATCTATATTGTTACCGGAAGGGTTTCTAGATGATTCCCCAGTTTTTCTGGACCTGTGTGTGTGTGTGTGTGTGTGTGTATGTGTGTGTGTGTGTGTGTGTGTGTGTGTGTGTGTGTGTGTGTGAGGAATATTATGGTCTGGATCTCGGACCCTCTTACCGAGTCGATGACGCTCTGCAGAGCCTCGAACCCGTCGTTCACAGGGAACACGTGGTCTTTGCTGTCTGCGATTTTGGCCAGCTGTAAAAACACCAACGGCATCGTCAGCATTCGCACAATACGCTCAACTCTATTGAGGCGTGGCCCACAGGGGGGCGCCAAAGTGCAGCGGTCTGCGTGTTCGTTCCGGCAGCGTGTTCAGAGGAAACCTACGCCGGCATGAGGAGGACATGCAGAGCAATCGGTCTGAAAATAAGAAGGGTGTGGAGGCAAGGGGTTTCGGGAGGGCGACACTTTGGGGAGGGTGGGGGTGGGGGGGGTGAGGAAGGTACCTCTGAGGCATCTGCCGAATGTTTGTCGATGGTCAGTGTGCAGGTATCGATGACGGTGAGTGGGTTAGGGGTGTTTTATGAAGATGGGGAGGGCATGGGGAGGACATGGGGGGGAGGGGGGGTACCCGCTGCAGCTGGAGACAGACCAGTGGACGGGGTAACATGGTATACATGTTGCCCCGGGGTAACATGTATACCATATACATAACGGGGTATACATTTCAGTAGAACCTCAGACTGGTGAGGTTGGATGGAGGCGGGACGATATGGAGACTCTATACCCCCCCCCCCCACCACCACCACTGCTGCCCCCCAGGGAAGTGGGGGTGCCAAGGTTGACTCTGTAGCATCACGTACCTGCGTCTCGTTGAAGTCTTTTACCCCCACGCAGTAGACCGACGCCCCCAGGCTGCGGGAACGATTGGCCTGCGAGGAAGAAATGAGGTTCAGTATGAGGGGGGATGATTGGGGCGGGGGGGGGGGGGGGGTCACAGCTCATGACCTGTACGCTATAGAGATCCGTCCCAATCTCCACCCCCCCCCCCGACCCATGTGCTGCCCCAGGAACCGTATGGAACCCAGAACTCACCCCCCTCCCAACAACATGATGCTGAGTGTGGTATCTGTGTGAGTGAGTGTGTGTCCAGCGATAGATTGCCCCCCCTGTCCTGATCTGAAGGTGTATCTGCCCAGTGCCTGAAACGTTCTCCCCTGGATGGGCATGTGGACACCCCCCCCCCCCCCCCCCCCCCCCCCCCCCCCCCCCCCCCCCCCCCCCCCCCCCCCCCCCCCCCCCCCCCCATCCCCCCCCCCCCCCCCCCCCCCCCCCCCCCCCCCCCCCCCCCACCCCCCCCCCCCCCCCCCCCCCCCCCCCCCCCACCCCGGCGACCCCCGGCGACCCTCCTGGTGAGGATGTGGGTCACATCTGGCTGAGACATGGCCCTTCAACTGGCCCACATGTCCCAGAAAGCACCTGGTCCCCGTGTGATGGACGCGTGTCCCTGCACGTCCACACGTCCAGAACCTGCCCCCTGAACCCCCTTCTTTTTAGCGCCGGTGCCCCGTGTGCCCACCTCTCTCTCCGCGTAGTAGAACAGATCCTCGTGCAGTTCTCCGTCCGTGAGGGCGATGATGACGCTCGCCGAGCGGTACCCTGAAACGACCGGCGGTCATTATCAACACCGGCCTCATCGGTTCCCCACCAGGAACACCGACAGATCTCACACATACAAACACTGACGTGGGGGACATACCCTCAGAGTTCCCGTGGTAGATCTGCTCACTCGCCTGCAAGAGAAATCAGTTTAGAGCTTTTAGTAGAACCCCCCCCCCCCACACACACACACACACACACACGGTCCACATCCGGGCCAAAGTTTGGACACGCCCACTTCGAATCCCCATCTGGGTGGAGTTTCCATGTTCTCCCCGTGTCTGCGTGGGTTTCCTTCGGGTTCTCCGGTTTCCTCCCACAGTCACTCCAAATTGCCCCATATAGAGTGTGTCTGTGTGAGTGAGTGTGTGCCCAGCGCCCGAAACGTTCTCCCCTGGATGGGCATGGGGAACCCCACCGTGATCCTAATAGAGGATAAAGTGGGAGATAATGAATGAATGAATGTGTTTAAAAGATTTTATTTTATTTTATCGCCTTTTATATTGTGTCCCTTTTATCTTTTGTGTCCTTGGGTGTCCTGAAAGGCGCCATTTATAAATAAAATGCATTATTATTATTATTATATTATTATTATTATTATTATTATTATTATTATTATTATTATATGGTAAGTGGAGGACATGACAATGAAGCAGATGCTGTATTATTGTCTGAAGATTGCTTTAACTGAGATTGATTAAACTGGGATTGATTAAACTGGGATTGATTAAACTGGGATTGATTAAACTGAGATTGATTAAACTGGGATTGATTAAACTGGGATTGATTAAACTGGGATTGATTAAACTGAGATTGATTAAACTGAGATTGATTAAACTGGGATTGATTAAACTGGGATTGATTAAACTGGGATTGATTAAACTGAGATTGATTAAACTGGGATTGATTAAACTGGGATTGATTAAACTGAGATTGATTAAACTGGGATTGATTAAACTGGGATTGATTAAACTGGGATTGATTAAACCCTGACGAGAGCCAGACTTCATGACTCTCTCTCTCTCTCTCTCTCTCTCTCTCTCTCGCTCGCTCACTCACCCTCTGCATGCCCTCGTGCATGAATGTGTCTCCTCCTGGTAGAACCCGCCGGAGCTCCTCGAGACCTTTGCGAATTTGGTCTCTGTTAAAAGAAGCGGACAGTCAGAGAACCGATCGCCCGCCCGTCACCAGAGATCAGCTCCGTTACCGTGACGATGCGTCACCGTTTAGTAACAGCGTCTGTGGTTCGACTTCCACAAGGTGGCGCCGTCGGGCGGGCGTGCGTCACGCCGTTTTAAAACTGATCCGCCGACCCCAACGGACTACAGACGTTCTGCAAGTAGAACTACAACGTCCATCTGTAAGGTGAGCAGGGCTGATCTAATGATTTGCATGTTCTCCCCCTCAGCGCTGGCGATCCAGGTTCGAATCACGATCCGGGTGAGGTTTGCATGTTCTCCCTGTCTCCTCGTGGGTTTTTTCGGTTCCTCCGGTTTCCTAGGTATTCAAGGTGAATCGAAAGCTCTAAATTGCCCCATGTAGTGTGTGTGTGAGTGAGTGACTGGATGGGCATTCGGAACCTCAACCCCCCCACCCTCCACAACACTAATATATGTTCCTCCAACAGTTCAAAAACATGGATTCAAGGTGAAATGGCTGCTCTAAATTGCCCCATGTAGTGTGTGTGTGTGTCTGTCTGAGTGAGTGAGTGACTGGATGGGCATTCGGACCCCCCCCCTCCCCGTGACCCTAATATATGTTCCTCCAATAATCCAAAAACATGGATTCAAGGTGAAATGGCTGCTCTAAATTGCCCCATGTAGTGTGTGTGTCTGTGTGAGTGAGTGATGAGTGACTGGATGGGCATTCGGACCCCCCCCTCCCCGTGACCCTAATATATGTTCCTCCAATAATCCAAAAACATGGATTCAAGGTGAAATGGCTGCTCTAAATTGCCCCATGTAGTGTGTGTGTGACTGAGTCTGTGCCCAGCGATGGATTGGAACCCTGTCCAGTGCCCGAAACGTTCTCTGCTGGATGGCCTTGCGACCCTTCGGGGCCCGAACCAAGTTACCCATCATCTGAGAGGAACGTTCTAAGCATCTGAACTCTGGGGCCGCGTCCCGAACATCGACTGGATTTGGAAAAATGGTTCCGCCTGCGAGCCAGGGTTCGAAACCTCGGCGTGGAACCGATGAAGCCCTTCACAGCACGGTGTACCGCACCAGTCCAGCATTAGGACACGCCCCCTTTTTTGCCCCACTATTGTCCCGTGTGATCAGTTCCACTTCCTGTACAGGTGGACTTTGTAGTTCTACAATTCCAGACTGTAGTCCATCTGCGTTCTACAGGACATACTGCGTACTCAGTGGACAGGAACCATGTGGAACCACCACAGAGCAGGGATTTTGTAGGTTCTCTCACCTGTCCTCTGTGAGTCCCATGAGAATGCGCCCCTCGGTGGAGAACACGATGAAGGACATGCGTAACTGTGGACTGAGGTGAACAGAGGGGGGGTGGAGGGGGGGTGTTACAGAACGTTCCAGTTCTCCCGAACGTCTATGACATCATCGTGATCTACACGCCGGCTTAAAGCTTACCTTATGAACTTGTGCGCCAGATGTTCCACGAAGTTATAAATCTCGTTCCAGTGATGCTGCACGCTCCCAGACCTGGAAAACAGAACCGCAACCCGCCACGTTAACGGCGGCGTTAAGCCCCGCCTCCTTGTCTCCGTACAAATCCCACTTTGTAGTTCTAGAATTCCGTTTCGTAGTCCGTCCGGTTCTCCATCCGACCGCCGGCGGGACCTTGAAACGCTTCCACCCGGGGCCGTTCTGTGTGAGTTTGCATGTCCTCCCCATGCCTGTGAGGGTTTTGTCTGGGTTCTGCAGGTTCTAGAGTCGTGTACGGTGGGTAAATGGTTGTCCTTTGGGGGCGGGGCAGGGGCGTAATGGTCAGCATGTCCGCCTGTCGGCACCGGGGATCCAGGTTTGAATCCCGTTCCGTGTGTTGTTTGCATGTTCTCCCCATGTCTGTGAGGGTTTTGTCTGGGTTCTGCAGGTTCTAGAGTCGTGTACGGTGGGTAAATGGTTGCCCTTTGGGGGCGGGGCAGGGGCGTGGTGGTCAGCACGTCCGCCTCTCGGCACCGGGGATCCAGGTTTGAATCCCGTTCTGTGTGAGTTTGCATGTTCTCCCCATGTCTGTGAGGGTTTTGTCTGGGTTCTGTAGGTTCTACAGTGTGTACGGTGGGTAAATGGACGAGAACACGTTGCCCTTTGGGGGCGGGGCAGGGGCGTGGTGGTCAGCATGTCCGCCTCTTGGCGCCGGGGATCTAGGTTTGAATCCCGTTCTGTGTGAGTTTGCATGTTCTCCCCATGCCTGTGAGGGTTTTGTCTGGGTTCTACAGTCGTGTACGGTGGGTAAATGGATGAGAACACGTTGCCCTTTGAGGGCGGGACAGGGGCGTGGTGGTCAGCACGGGTTTGAATCCCATTCTGTGTGTTGTTTGCATGTTCTCCCCGTGTCAGTGAGGGGTTCTGTGAGTGGATCCGTCGCCGTGGTTACAGCATACGGGTTTGCTGCACTTGTGCGTTAGGGGGGTCAGCCCTGCGATGGACTCCATGCAGACCCACCCCTGTAGGCTTTAGAACCGGTTCCAGCATTTGGGGACCCGGCGCGGTTCTTACAGACGGGAACCAGAACCACATTCCTCACCCAGTCCTTCTCATCGCACCACGGCATGAGACCAACGTTCTAGATACAGAGCGGCAACTCGGGTGGAGGATCAGAACGGCGCGCGTTACTGAAACGGTGGACGTTCTGTTAGAGAGCCTGAAGAACCGTCACCGTGGACCCTCATCATGCCTTAACGCCGCTGGACGGGTTCTACCCCCCCAGGGCCCCTCCACCTCATGCGACGTCGGATCGAGGACATTATGACTGGGTGCTGGGTGGCATGTTTTGCATGTTCTCCACATGTCTGTGAGGGTTTCGTGGGTGCTGCAGGTTCTACAGGCATGTGAGCCTCTCGTTTTGCCTCCGGGGGGCGGCATGCCTTTCAGCGCTGAGGACCCAGGTTCGGATCCCAATCTGGGTGGAGTTTGCATGTTCTCCCCGTGTCCGTGTGGGTGTCCTCCGGGTTCTCCGGTTTCCTCCCACATGGATTCAAGGTGAATTGGCTGCTCTGAATTGCCCCATATTTTGTGTGTGTGTGTGTGTGAGTGTGTGTCTACTGATGGATTGGCGCCCTGTCCTGGGTGTACCACCCCCCCGCCACTCTCAGTTCAGCTTGGTGGAACCTTCCTCCTCTTAGATGTTCCTAGAGGTTCCAGTTGTGCTAACAGCCCCGGTTCTCTAAACTGCCACCAAGAAACTTCTTTAATTGGGACCAGATGCCGTTCCATTCGGCGATCCATTGATCCAGCCTGTCCCGTGCCCCGGCTGGCGGAGCCGTCTCGGGGCTGCAGGGCACGGCGTGACGGCGTGACGGATCCACCAGGTGGCGCTCCGTAACCAGGTCAAGATGGCGATCGATGGCGACGCCTCACGGGGCAGGAACGTAAATAAGAGATATGAAAACGACGGCGCGCGCCGGACGAGGAACATAAACATTCATGAAGCAGGACGCACGGGGCGAGAGAGGTCTGGAACCCGGCGCGGGACGTCGTCTCGACGGAACCTCAGAGCGTTCCATTGGATGGAGCCAACGCTGCTACCTCACTACCTCACATAGAACCTGAACGAGGACTGGAGGCTTTGAGCTCAAACACCAGAGTTCCATCGCAATAAGACTCTGTTTGTGTGTGTGTGTGTGTGTGTGTGTGTGTGTGTGTGTGTGTGTGTGTGTGTGTTGTGTGTGTGTGTGTGTGTGTGTGTGTGTGTGTGTGTGTGTGTGTGTGTGTGTGTGTGTGTGTGTGTGTGCGTGTGTGTGTGTGTGTGTGTGTTCTCTATACAAATCCACACCGTTGCTTTGATCACCACATCTGGCGTACTCACTCTTTAGGACCCTGTGGAGGTTTATATACTCTTTAGTAAACTGTCAACAGCGCCCCCTGCAGCTTGATTGAGGTCGTGTCTTTGGCGTCGTGAGGACGTGACGAGTGTGTTTTGAGCGCCACGTGCAAAAAAAAACCCCAAAACAATCGGTGTGTCACACATGGAGAACATGCCAACTCCACACACATCCCAGGTTCTCCTCACCGGGAATCGAACCCAAGACCTCCTCACCGGGAGGCCCATCCACTAACCATCCTGCCCCGATGGTGCGATGAACGCAGAACACAGAACACAGAACCCTGACCTCAACCCTCAGGCCCCTTCACCCAACATCAGTGTCTGACCTCACAAATGTCTCGTCCTACAGACGCCCCGAAACCTCAGAGCACCCCTTCTCGGGGCTAAGGGTGGAGGTGAGGGGAACTACGGCTCTTAAAGTGTGGGTGTCCCAGTACTTTTGGATGCAACCCCCCCCCCACCCCCCCAGGTGACCGAGAGAGCCGACGGAACGAGGAGGCGCAGCACTCACTTGTCCAGGACGAATTGTCTGTGTGAGTGTGTGTCTACTGATGGATTGGCGCCCTGTCCTGGGTGTACCACCCCCCCCCCCCCGCCTCCCCCCCGCCACTCTCAGTTCAGCTTGGTGGAACCTTCCTCCTCTTAGATGTTCCTAGAGGTTCCAGTTCCAGGCTAAGGGTGGAGGTGGGGGGAACTACGGCTCTTAAAGTGTGGGTGTCCCAGTACTTTTGGATGCACCCCCCCCCCCCAGGTGACCGAGCGAGCCGACGGAACGAGGAGGCGCAGCACTCACTTGTCCAGGACGAAGTAGAGGTCGAAGCCGCCGTAGCAGGACGGTGCAGCCACCCCTCTGTCTGGGGACGACCCCACGCTGGCACCCGCCATCCACACCAGCGTGAAGCACAGCAGCATCTTCTGCAACATGGTCGCCAACCGTGGAACCGTGGAACCGAGAGAATCTAATCACGAGCCGCGTTCCCGAACGCTGGAGGTCCTCCACTGCGCCCTCTCATCCGCTCATCCTCCCAGCGTGAGCATTCAGTCGCTTAGAACCTCCAAGCGTGACCTGAAGGACTGAGGTTCTCCAGGAATCTGATCTCCAATAGAAGAGAGGACGCACTGGAAGCCTGGCGTTTCTCTGAGAGAGAGAGAGAGAGAGAGAGAGAGAGAGGGGGGGGGCGAGCGAGAACAAGGGGAGGGAACGTGTGTACACTTTTGTATCTTTGGTCCTGAACTGAAACTTTCCATCGACTTCACAACGCAGAGAACACAACTGCCCTGAGATCAGAACCAGCTCAGAGGTGTGGATCTGCTGCCACCTAAAGGCCAACTGAGGTACTAACCCCTCAACCTCTTAGACAGGATGCATCCACCACAGGACCAAAAGTATGAGAACATAGTACAACTGCCCTATACAGAGAGTTACAATTATTTATCTGCCCCCCCCTGTGGTATGGGGTATTTTTTTTACCCCCCCCCTCCAAAAAAAAAAAATAATAAAAACAATACTGCAGCTCGGCGGCACGGTGGCTTAGTGGTTTAGCACGTTTGCCTCTCGGCGCTAGGGATTCCCGGTTCGAATCCCCATCTGATCCTCCTCCGTTATCCTGCGCTGGAACTCCAGTCCGGGTTTTGCTGTTTATCTTGCGCTGGAAATCTAGTCCGGGTTTTGCTGTCTATCCTCCTCAGTTATCCGGCGCTGGAACTCCAGTCCGGGTTTTGCGGTCGATCCTCCTCCATTATCCAGCGCTGGAACTCCAGTCCGGGTTTTGCTGTTTATCCAGTGCTGGAACTCCAGTCCGGGTTTTGCGGTTGATCCTCCTCCGTTATCCAGCGCTGGAACTCCAGTCCGGGTTTTGCGGTTGATCCTCCTCCATTATCCAGCGCTGGAACTCCAGTCCGGGTTTTACTGTTTATCTTGCGCTGGAACTCCAGTCCGGGTTTTGCTGTTTATCCAGCGCTGGAACTCCAGTCCGGGTTTTGCTGTTTATCCAGCGCTGAAACTCCAGTCCGGGTTTTACTGTTTATCTTGCGCTGGAACTCCAGTCCGGGTTTTACTGTTTATCCAGCTCTGGAACTCCAGTCCGGGTTTTACTGTTTATCTTGCGCTGGAACTCCAGTCCGGGTTTTGCTGTTTATCCAGCGCTGGAACTCCAGTCCGGGTTTTACTGTTTATCCAGCTCTGGAACTCCAGTCCGGGTTTTGCTGTTTATCCGGCGCTGGAACTCCAGTCCGGGTTTTGCTGTTTATCCGGCGCTGGAACTCCAGTCCGGGTTTTGCTGTTTATCCGGCGCTGGAACTCCAGTCCGGGTTTTACTGTTTATCCAGCTCTGGAACTCCAGTCCGGGTTTTGCTGTTTATCCGGCGCTGGAACTCCAGTCCGGGTTTTGCTGTTTATCCGGCGCTGGAACTCCAGTCCGGGTTTTGCTGTTTATCCGGCGCTGGAACTCCAGTCCGGGTTTTGCTGTTTATCTTGCGCTGGAGCTCCAGTCCGGGTTTTGCTGTTTATCCAGCGCTGGAACTCCAGTCCGGGTTTTGTTGTTTATCCTGCGCTGGAACTCCAGTCCGGGTTTTGCTGTTTATCCGGCGCTGGAACTCCAGTCCGGGTTTTGTTTTTATCCGGCGCTGGAACTCCAGTCCGGGTTTTGTTGTTTATCCGGCGCTGGAACTCCAGTCCGGGTTTTGCTGTTTATCCGGCGCTGGAACTCCAGTCCGGGTTTTGTTGTTTATCCTGCGCTGGAACTCCAGTCCGGGTTTTGTTGTTTATCCGGCGCTGGAACTCCAGTCCGGGTTTTGCTGTTTATCCGGCGCTGGAACTCCAGTCCGGGTTTTGTTGTTTATCCTGCGCTGGAACTCCAGTCCGGGTTTTGTTGTTTATCCGGCGCTGGAACTCCAGTCCGGGTTTTGTTTTTTTATCCTGCGCTGGAACTCCAGTCCGGGTTTTGTTTTTTATCCTGCGCTGGAACTCCAGTCCGGGTTTTGTTTTTTTATCCTGCGCTGGAACTCCAGTCCGGGTTTTGTTTTTTTTATCCAGCGCTGGAACTCCTCCAGTCCGGGTTTTGTTGTTTATCCGGCGCTGGAACTCCAGTCCGGGTTTTTTGCTTTTTTATCCGGCGCTGGAACTCCAGTCCGGGTTTTGTTTTTTTATCCGGCGCTGGAACTCCAGTCCGGGTTTTGTTGCTGTCCGGGTTTTTGTTTATCCGGCGCTGGAACTCCAGTCCGGGTTTTGCTGTTTATCCGGCGCTGGAACTCCAGTCCGGGTTTTGTTGTTTATCCGGTGCTGGAACTCCAGTCCGGGTTTTGTTTGTTTATCCGGCTCTGGAACTCCAGTCCGGGTTTTGTTGTTTATCCTGCGCTGGAACTCCAGTCCGGGTTTTGTTTTTATCCGGCGCTGGAACTCCAGTCCGGGTTTTTGTTGTTTATCCGGCGCTGGAACTCCAGTCCGGGTTTTTGTTGTTTATCCGGCGCTGGAACTCCAGTCCGGGTTTTGTTGTTTATCCGGCGCTGGAACTCCAGTCCGGGTTTTGTTGTTTATCCGGCGCTGGAACTCCAGTCCCGGGTTTTTGCTGTTTATCCGGCGCTGGAACTCCAGTCCGGGTTTTGCTGTTTATCCGGCGCTGGAACTCCAGTCCGGGTTTTGCTGTTTATCCGGCGCTGGAGCTCCAGTCCGGGTTTTGCTGTTTATCCGGCGCTGGAGCTCCAGTCCGGGTTTTGTTGTTTATCCGGCGCTGGAACTCCAGTCCGGGTTTTGCTGTTTATCCGGCGCTGGAACTCCAGTCCGGGTTTTGCTGTTTATCCAGCGCTGGAGCTCCAGTCCGGGTTTTGTTGTTTATCCGGCGCTGGAACTCCAGTCCGGGTTTTGCTGTTTATCCGGCGCTGGAACTCCAGTCCGGGTTTTGCTGTTTATCCAGCGCTGGAGCTCCAGTCCGGGTTTTGCTGTTTATCCGGCGCTGGAACTCCAGTCCGGGTTTTGTTTTTTATCCGGCGCTGGAACTCCAGTCCGGGTTTTGTTTTTTTATCCTGCGCTGGAACTCCAGTCCGGGTTTTGTTTTTATCCAGCGCTGGAACTCCAGTCCGGGTTTTGCTGTTTATCCGGCGCTGGAACTCCAGTCCGGGTTTTGTTTTTATCCGGCGCTGGAACTCCAGTCCGGGTTTTGTTGTTTATCCGGCGCTGGAACTCCAGTCCGGGTTTTGCTGTTTATCCGGCGCTGGAACTCCAGTCCGGGTTTTGCTGTTTATCCGGCGCTGGAACTCCAGTCCGGGTTTTGTTGTTTATCCGGTGCTGGAACTCCAGTCCGGGTTTTGTTGTTTATCCGGCTCTGGAACTCCAGTCCGGGTTTTGTTGTTTATCCTGCGCTGGAACTCCAGTCCGGGTTTTGTTTTTATCCGGCGCTGGAACTCCAGTCCGGGTTTTGTTGTTTATCCGGCGCTGGAACTCCAGTCCGGGTTTTGTTGTTTATCCGGCGCTGGAACTCCAGTCCGGGTTTTGTTGTTTATCCGGCGCTGGAACTCCAGTCCGGGTTTTGTTGTTTATCCGGCGCTGGAACTCCAGTCCGGGTTTTGCTGTTTATCCGGCGCTGGAACTCCAGTCCGGGTTTTGCTGTTTATCCGGCGCTGGAACTCCAGTCCGGGTTTTGCTGTTTATCCGGCGCTGGAGCTCCAGTCCGGGTTTTGCTGTTTATCCAGCGCTGGAGCTCCAGTCCGGGTTTTGTTGTTTATCCGGCGCTGGAACTCCAGTCCGGGTTTTGCTGTTTATCCGGCGCTGGAACTCCAGTCCGGGTTTTGCTGTTTATCCAGCGCTGGAGCTCCAGTCCGGGTTTTGCTGTTTATCCGGCGCTGGAACTCCAGTCCGGGTTTTGTTTTTTATCCTGCGCTGGAACTCCAGTCCGGGTTTTGCTGTTTATCCAGTCCGGGTTTTGCGGCTCGTCCCGCACAGGCGCGCTAGCAAAACAAAAGCGTGTCGAGCGCGAGCGCGCAGTCAGCGTTATAACGTCGTAATTCCCTTCGTGGTGACGTCACTAATTCCAAACTGACGGCGTTTACGCGCGAGGCGTTTGATGACGAAATGATGACGTAACGGAAACGCGGAACCGAGGATTCGGCGAAGGTAAGCCAGAGAGAATCCCGCGCGAGCTTATGCTAACGGGCTAGCGGGCGGAGGCGGGTTCGGTTCCCTGACTGAACCGCAGAGAGGATTATTAATTAATTTGCTGATTAACTCGGTAATTAATCAGTTAAAACATGTTTTACTGGTGTGTTCGGGTCTGTGTTGGCAGCTGCAGTCGTGTTGTATCGGGAGGTGTGCGTGTCGTGACGTCACAATACTCCTCACGAGCTGTTTACGTTTTCATTTAGCGGCAGCTTTCATCCAAAGCGACTTCCAAATCAGGGCGGCACGCTGGCTCGGTGGTTTAGCATGTTCTCCTCTCAGCGCTAGGGATTCTCGGGTTCGAATCCCCAATCTGGGTGGAGTTTCCATGTTCTCCCCGTGTCCGCGTGGGTTTCCTCAGGGTTCTCCGGTTTCCTCCCACAGTCCAAAAACATGGATCAAGGTCAACTGAGTTCTCCAAATTGCCCCATAAAGAGTGTGTCTGTGTGAGTGAATGTGTGCCCAGCGATAGATTGGCGTCCTGTCCTGGGTCTATCTGCCCAGCTGCCCGAAACGTTCTCCCCTGGATGGGCATGGGGAACCCGCGACCCTAATAGAGGATAAAGCGGGAGATAATGGATGAATGGACTTACAAATCAAGCACAGGGTTCATCACAACATCCCTGGAGCAATGAGGGTTAAGGGCCTTGCTCAAGGGCCCACACTGGTAACTTCAGTGGGGCTGGGATTTGAACCCACAACCTTCAGATTGAGAGCCCACTGATCTACCACGCCCTAAATCCATTATAACCCGGTGGTCGCTGTGTAAGTGCATTAAACGCTGATGTTGCAGCTTATAAACAGTATAAAATCTTTATAATGTTTTTTTTTTTTTGCAGGAGTTCACACCTCTGGATTTGGGACGCGCGGCTGCGGAACCATGTACCGCGGCAGCGGCGAGCGGGACTTCCAGACGTCGGCCCGGCGCATGGGGACGTCTCTGCTCTTCCAGCTGTCCGTGCACGAGCGCGAGCTGGACCTGGTGTTCCTGGACCACTGTTACGCCAAACCGTGGAACGCCCACCCGGACGCCAGCAGCGCCCGGCCCACGCGGATGCTGTTCGTCACGCCGCGCCGCCAGCCGGATTCCGCCGTGTAAGTGACTGCCCGCTAACCCGCGGAGGGTCACAGGGAAATCGTGTGCCTTTGGTTGCCATGGAGACGCTGCCTCAAACATGGGAGCTTATTTCATTTTGGAGTGTGTGCATGTGCCCTCATGATGTCATGAGGAGGTGCAGGAGCCAGGACGTGGATGGGGGGGGTGGGGGACACACACGTCAACGGCCTGCGAGTGTTCATGTCTCGGTGGGTTTTCTCTTCCAGAGAGTCGGACATGTCCGTGGACGTGGAGACGGTCACGCCCACCCCCATGCCGCTGTACGACAACCAGAAGGCGCGCAGCGTGATGAACGAGTGCGAGCGCCACGTCCTGTTCGCCCGCACGGTCGCCGACGGACCTCTGCCTCCGGACGACTGGGAGGAGCACGTCAATAAGTAAGAACCCACTGACCGGCTGTGCCGTGGGATCCGGACCCTCAGGGGCCCGTAACCCTCTCAGGTTGTTAATTAGGACAGGGGCCCCGGCAACCGTGTTGTACGTGATCTGTGGGAGAGATTGTGTTTGGGTTGAAAACATAGAGCCTAGGTCATCGCATGGGTCATCCACTAGAGGGAGACGATGCGAAGCCACTGTTCATATGACCCGCCCACAGACACGATCTCATTATATATGCATGAGTGGATTCTTCTGAAGTCTGCTGATTGGACACATGCCGATGACTCATTACCATGGCAACGGTACGATTTAATTGTCGTAAAACCTTAAAAAAAGCGTACGTTGGTGTTTTTTAGGACGGGTTGGACGTGATCTGTAAGTAAGAACCCACCCACCCTCTGACCGGCTGTGCCGTGGGATCCGGACCCTCAGGGGCCTGTAACCCTCTCAGGTTGTTAACTAGGACAGGGGCCCTGGCAACCGTGGTGGACGTGATCTGTTGGAGAGATTGTGTTTGGGTAGAAAACATAGAGCCTAGGTCATCGCATGGGTCATCCACTAGAGGGAGACGATGCGAAGCCACTGTTCATATGACCTGCCCGCAGACTCGATCTCATTATATATGCATGAGTGTGTTCTTCTGAAGTCTGCTCATTGGACACATGCTGATGACTCATCACCATGGCAACGGTGCAATTTAATTGTCGCAAAGCCCTAAAAAAAGCGTACGTTGGTGTTTTTAGGACGGGTTGGACGTGATCTGTGGGAGACATTGTGTTTGGAAATATATAGAAAATATAGAGCCTAGTTCATCGCATGGGTCGTCCACTAGAGGGAGACAAGGCGAAGGCGCTGTTCATATGACCCGCCCGCAGACTCGATCTCATTATATATGCATGAGTGGATTTTTCTCAAGTCTGCTCATTGGACACTCACTCCCACACATGCTGACGACTCATCACCATGGCAACGGTACGATTTAATTGTCGTAAAACCTTAAAAAAATGCGTACGTTTTTTAGGACGGGTTGAATGTGATCTGTGGGAGAGTCTGTGTTTGGGTAGAAATTGTAGAGCCTAGGTCATCGCATGGCTTGTCCACTAGAGGGAGTGTCCACGACGCAGCTGTTCATATGACCTGCCCGCAGACTCGATCTCATTATATATGCATGAGTGGATTCTTCTCAAGTCTGCTCATTGGACACATTCTGATGTAATCACCATGGCAACGGTACGATTTAATTGTCGCAAAGCCTTAAAAATATGCGTACGTTTTTTAGGACGGGTTGGACGTGATCTGTGGGAGAAACTGTGTTTGGGTAGAAAACATAGAACCTAGGTCATCGCATGGGTCGTCCACTAGAGGGAGACAAAGCGAAGGTGCTGTTCATATGACCTGCCCGCAGACACGAT
The DNA here is from genome assembly GCA_019802505.1 of Corydoras sp. C115. Taxonomy (NCBI): domain Eukaryota; kingdom Metazoa; phylum Chordata; class Actinopteri; order Siluriformes; family Callichthyidae; genus Corydoras; species Corydoras sp. C115. The sequence continues at coordinate 19,211 of JAFMOC010000926.1, read as the reverse complement.
CTCATTATATATGCATGAGTGTATTCTTCTGAAGTCTGCTGATTGGACACATGCTGACGACTCATCACCATGGCAACGGTACGATTTAGTTGTCGTGTTTTTTAGGACGGGTTGGACCCTGGCACAGAACAAGCTGTTTAATAAAGTTCTGAAGGCGCTGCAGGCGGACCGTCTCGCCCGGCTGGCCAATGACAGCGTGAGTCCGTCGAGTCCTTTCACCGACATTCGGTCACCCGCGAGTGCCGGGATAGGCTATAACTGACGCTGTGGTCGCAGGTGTGCAACGAGCCGGTTCTGCGGCGGATCGCCGTGGACAAGTGCGCCCGCAAGGTCCGCCACGCGCTGGCCAGCGTCAACTGGGACGCCAAGCTGACGCAGTGGCTCCACGGCACGCTGGTGGAGTCCCTCAGCCTGGCCATGCTAGCCGCCTACCTGGACGTTCTGCAGACGCTCAAGAGCAAGGTACGTCCCCGCGGTCCCCCCCCCGGGACGGTTCCGCCCGGTCCGTCGCCTCACGGCGTCTCTCTTCTCCGTCCCCTCAGGTCCCCTCTCTGATCGAGCGCATGCTGCCGGCGTCCTCCACCAAGTCCGGCGCGGCGGGGGCCGAGGCGCTGTCCCTGCTCTTGAAACGTCCCTGGGACCCGGCCGTGGGCGTGCTGTCCCAGAACAAACCTGTACGTCCTCACGCTCTCAGTATTTGTTGAATAAGTTGTCCGCTCGTGTGTGTGTGTGTGTGTCGTGATGTCATCGTGAGGACGCTCGGGGACGGGGGGACGTCTCCTCTAACGCTGAGCTCCCTTTTGCAGAGTAAGCTTCCGGGTTCTCCTCTGATCCTGATCTGTCCGTCGGGCCCCAGCCTGCCCTCCCTGTCCACGTCTCGCCGGATGAGGTTCTGGCAGTCCCAGCTGTCCTGTTTGGGGAAGGTGGGTGTTTGTTTGTCCTCCCCGCAGGCGGGTCCCCGTCTCCACCCCGCCCTAAATGACGTCCTCCCTCTGGTTCCGTTCAGGTGGTTCCTATAACGACTCAGATCGGCAGCGGGGCCAACATCGGCATCACGCAGTGTCTGGAGCACATGGTGGGCACGGTCAGGGCAAAGGTCATCGAGGTGAGGGGTGCTTTAAGGAACCCGAATTAGACAGACGGAACAACCTTACAACGGTCTGTCCATTATGTCGTCTTTTTATCATTGTTATAAATTTATTTTGTTTGTCTTTATTTTGGAATTGCTGTTTGTACGGGAAGACACCTGTCCTTCTGTGGACAATTCTTTAAGACGCCTTTAGGGTCTTTTGAGGGTAAAACACGAAGACACCTGTCCTTTTTGAAGACAACCCCCTAAGAGATCTGTCCTTTCGGGGACAACCCCCTAAGACACCTGTCTTTTTGAGGACAACTCCCTTAGACGCCTGTCCTTTCAGGGACAAACCCCTAAGACGCCTGTCCTGTCGTTGACAACCCGCTAAGACACGTGTCCTTTCGAGGACAACCCCCTAAGAGATCTGTCCTTTCGGGGACAACCCCCTAAGACACCTGTCTTTTTGAGGACAACTCCCCAAGACGCCTGTCCTTTCGGGGACAAACCCCTTAGACGCCTGTCCTTTCAGGGACAAACCCCTAAGACGCCTGTCTTGTCGTTGACAACCCGCTAAGACACGTGTCCTTTCGAGGACAACCCCCTAAGAGATCTGTCCTTTCGGGGACAACCCCCTAAGACACCTGTCTTTTTGAGGACAACTCCCCAAGACGCCTGTCCTTTCGGGGACAAACCCCTTAGACGCCTGTCCTTTCAGGGACAAACCCCTAAGACGCCTGTCTTGTCGTTGACAACCCGCTAAGACGCGTGTCCTTTCGGGGACAAACCCCTAAGACGCCTCTCCTTTCGGGGACAAACCCCTAAGACGCCTGTCCTTTCGGGGACAAACCCCTAAGACACCTGTCCTTGTGGGGACAAACTCCCTAAGACAGCTGTCCTTTGCTTCATGATTCTGTTTGTGCTTTCAGGTCCACAGTCACTTCCCCCACAAGCCCATCATCCTCGTGGGCTGGAACGTCGGCGCCCTGATCGCCTGCCATGTAATCTGTCCACATACGTCTTCATGACATCATCTCGTGGGCGGGGTTCCGGGTTCCGGGGTTCTGATGATGTTCTGTGTGCAGGTTTCCCTCATGGAGCATGTGACCGCGCTGGTGTGCCTGGGTTTCCCTCTTCAAACGGTCAGCGGACTCCGAGGGGTCAGTGAGACGCAGTGCGCCCCTCAGATCGGACTTCCCTGGCGCCGCCGGTCTCATATAAACCCTCTCATATGTGCAGGACGTGGACGACCCCCTGCTGGACATGAGAACCCCCGCGCTGTTCGTGGTGGGGCAGAACGGCGTGCAGTGTGGCTTCGAGAACATGGAGGAGTTCAGAGAGAAGATCAGAGCCGACAACAGCATGGTGGTGGTGGGCGGAGCCGACGACAACCTCAGGTGCGGGCGGGTCGCAGCCACGCGTTCCTCCTCTCATCACGTTCTCATCACGTTCCTCCTCTCATCACGTTCTCATCACGTTCCTCCTCTCATCACGTTCTCATCACGTTCCTATCACGTTCCTCCTCTCATCACGTTCTCATCACGTTCCTCCTCTCATCACGTTCCTCCTCTCATCACGTTCTCATCACGTTCCTCCTCTCATCACGTTCTCATCACGTTCTCCTCTCATCACGTTCTCATCACGTTCTCCTCTCATCACGTTCTCATCACGTTCTCCTCTCATCACGTTCTCATCACGTTCTCCTCTCATCACGTTCTCATCACGTTCCTCCTCTCATCACGTTCCTCCTCTCATCACGTTCTCATCACGTTCTCATCATGTTCTCATCATGTTCTCCTCACGTTCTCCTCTCCTCACGTTCTCCTCTCATCACGTTCTCATCATGTTCTCCTCACGTTCTCCTCTCATCACATTCTCATCACGTTCTCCTCTGTTCAGGATCGGCTCCTCCAAGATGAAATCCGAGGGCCTGACGCAGACCATGGTGGACCGCTGTATTCAGGTTCGGCCGTTCGTTTTCCCGACGTTCCGTGTTTCTGCGTCTTAAGTCCAAGTTATTTATTTCTGTTGTGCTTTTTACAATCGTACATCGTCACAAAGCAGCTGTACAGATTTAAAAGCCTTTAAACCCCCAAAGAGCGAGACAAAGAGACAGTGGCAAGAAAAAAACTCCCTGTTATGTTGTTATTTTATGGTAGAAACCTTGTGAGGACCGAGGCTCAGCGGGGGACTCGTCCTCCTTGAGCGGCCGGGAAGCATCAACAGTGTAGGACAGTCATGTGGAAAAACTCTAATAACTGGAAAACTATATGTGAGTCCATTAGGGGGCGTCCTGCAGCACCGCCAGTCCAATTAATATTCAGGTTCCATCCAGTATCCGTCTGCAGAGCCATGGATGAAGGTCTGACTCCATCTCCAGGACACCGGGGGACACCTCAAAAGAGACAGACGAGGACGACAGTTAGAGCTGATAATAAAGCACGGCATTTAATTAATAAGTGATTAATTGACACAGTGCATCATGTGACTCCGGCATCACTGACTAGAGCAGCAGAACTAAAAGAGGCAGATCCAGCAGGGTACATAGTTGAGAGGGCTCCCCGGAACAGCATCATTTCAGCGCCACACCCCCCCATTAATGAAGAGGTGAAACGCCAGCATACACTGATCGCAGATTACCCCCCCCCCCCCCCCCCCCCAACACCGCCACGCCTGAGATCTACACCTTTATCTACAGGGGATTAATTAAACGCCAGATTAAATAAATGTGTTTTTAATTTATTTTTAAAGATTAATTAGTGATTCGGAATCACGAGCAGTAACTGGAAGGATGTTCCAAAGTCGAGGAGCCTTGTGGGAGAACGCTCTTCCACCAGCGGTCATTTGATTTATTCTTGGAGCTAAGAGTATGGTTCCTAACGGTTCTTCTGAACTCACTCGGTCCCCCGTCTCCACCCGTCGCAGGACGAGATCGTGGACTTCCTGACCGGCATTCTGATGCGCTCCGAGAGCAGCCTCGCTCAGGCGGAATCGCGGGACCTGGATGCCGAAAAGAAGAAGAAGCCACGCCGCGAGCTGCCCTTCGAAACGGAGAGGTCGCGACCCTCCTCGCCCGCCATCCGGGTGCCCATATCGCCCTCTGGCTCCGAGGTGAGCAGCGTGCGTACGTTCTGCTCGGAGATTAAAGCGGCTTTACTATAGTGCCGTGGACTGTGTTAGGACCCTGTGTGCTGGTTCTTAGTGGGGCGTTGCTGGGGTATTTTAGTGGCGTGTTGCTAGGCTGTTGCTATGGTATACCAGTTGGACCAGAGGGTGTTGCTGGGGTATTCCAGTTATTGCAGTAGGATAAGAGGGTGTGTTGCTAGGTTGTTGCTATGGTTTTTCAGTGGTATAATGAGGTGTTGCTATGGTAATCCAGCGGGATAAGAGGGCGTTGCTATGGTCTTACAGTAGGACAATGGGTTGTTGCTAAGTAACAAGTGTTGCAGTAATTTCAGTAAACTGATGATGGGTTGCTAGGCTGTTGCTATGGTATTCCAATTGGACCAGAAAGTATTGCTGGGGTGTTCCAGTTATTCCAGTAGGGTAAAAGGGTGTGTTACTAGGTTGTTGCTAGGGTATTTCCATACGATAATGAGGTGTTGCTATGGTATTTCAGTAGAATAACGAGTTGTTGCTATGGTATTTCTGTGGATATCAGGGTGTTGCTATGGAATTCCAGTAGGACTTGGGGTGTTGCTATGGTAATCCAGGGGATAACAGGGTGCTTCTATTGTCCTACAGTAGGACAATGGGTTGTTGCTAAGTAACAAGTGTTGCAGTAATTTCAGTAAACTGATGATGTGTTGCTATGCTGTTGCTATGGTATTCCAGTTGGACAAGAGGGTGTTGCTGGGGTAGTCCAGTTATTCCAGTAGGGTTAAGAGGGTGTGTTACTAGGTTGTTGCTAGGGTATTTCCATAGGATAATGGTGTTGCTATGGTAGTCCTGTGGATATCAGGGTGTTGCTATGGTAATCCAAGGGGATAGGGTGCGTTGCTATGGTATTACTTAGTAACAACCCATTGTCCTACTGTAATAAGTCTTGCAGTAATTTCAGTAAAGTGACTGTGTTGCTATGTTGTTGCTATGGTATTCCAATTGGACCAGAAAGTATTGCTGGGGTGTTCCAGTTATTCCAGTAGGGTAAGAGGGTGTGTTACTAGGTTGTTGCTAGGGTATTGCCATAGGATATTAGGGTGTTGCTATGGTAATCCAGGGGGATAACAGGGTGTTTCTATTGTCCTACAGTAGGACAATGGGGTGTTGCTAAGTAACAAGTGTTGCAGTAATTTCAGTAAATTGATTGTGTTGCTATGTTGTTGCTATGCTATTTCAGTAGGACAAGAGGGTGTTGCTGGGGTATTCCAGTTATTCCAGTAGGGTAAGAGGGTGTGTTGCTGGGTTGTATTTAGGGTATTTCAGTAGAATAATGAGGTGTTGCTATGGTATTTCAGTAGGACACAGGGTGTTGCTATGGTAATCCAGTGGGATAAGAGGATGTTGCTTAGTAATAAAAATAATAAATAATAACATGTTGCAGTTATTCCAGTAAACTGATGATTTGTTGCTATGTTGTTGCTATGGTATTCCAGTTGGACAAGAGGGTGTTGCTGGGGTATTCCAGTTATTGCAGTAGGGTAAGAGGGTGTGTTGCTGGGTTGGTTTTAGGGTATTTCAGTAGAATAATGGTGTTGCTATGGTAATCCAGTGGGATAAGAGGGTGTTGCTACTGTCTTCTGTAGGACAATGGGGTGTTGCTTAGTAATAATAATAATAATAATATTTTGCAGTAATTCCAGTAAACTAATGTGTTGCTATGGTGTTGCTATGGTATTCCAGTAAGAACAGGGGTGTCACTAATGTAATGTATTGCTGGATTATTGTAGTGGACAGATTGGGGGGGGGGGTTCAGTGGGTCGCTGCAGGGTTTTTCTGTAGAATATTTTCCTGGGATTATGGGGTGTTGCCAGGTGTTCTGCAGTTTTTAGGGAATTTAAATTGTTCCTTTGCATTTTTCTGAATTTATTACAAGTAGTCAAACACAAAAATTTGTTCCCCCCCCCCAAAAAAACAAAACAAAACCGCATACTGATTGTTTTTAAGTTCCGTTTGGTTTAACGATCTTCAGAACCATCAGTTACAGTAATGTACATAATGACCTGAAGCAGAGGGGTCAGACTTGTGTTTGTGTGTCCTCTGTTCAGGACATGTCCAGTATATGCAGCAGTCCCACGGCCAGTCCCAAACCCAGGACCTCGACTCTGTCTCCTGCGCAGAAATCCAGCCTCATTACCGCCACCCAGCTGCTGAAAACGCACATGCAGCGATCGGGGACCATGCTCACGCACAAGCAGGCTCAAGGTACGGAGTGTGAGCTCGTCGCCCGCTGAGCACGCCTCAGAATGTAGACGGAACCTCGTTCCGCTCCGTGGTGGCTTTGTGTGATCTTAATGTCCCGTTTGAACAGCGGTCAGCGACAAGGTCCCGGGTTCGATTCCCAGAGCGCAGTCTGTGGGCTCTCGCTGGAGATACTAAATGGTTCCCACCCACTAAGGGTGGAAAGACTAATACCAGTATCGGACACATGGGTGGGTCGTGTCATGATGGACATCTAATGTAATATCTAATGAGCACTGCGGAAAGAAGGCGTGGCCACAGCGGGAGGTCCCGCATTTTTCGGCGTCAACCCCAGTTGCCCCTCCTAATGCAACCCTCCTACACCTCCAGGCTCGGGACCGGTACTATGAGAGCGCTGATGTCAGAACCCCAGCATGTCTGTGGATGTGGGAGACCCCACCGAGAACCCACTCCGGCTGGGGTTCGAACCCGGGACCCTTACGGCGAGGTGGAAGGACTGACCGCCTGTGATTTGTACTCCCTTGCGTGAGCCACCAGATGGCGCGCTGGGCTTTGCAGTCATGCAGGCCCGCCACGGCCGTAGTTCCTTTGGTTCTTCAGCCGTACATGGCTGTGATGCGTTCTCCGCGTTCTCCGCGTTCTCCGTGTTCTCCGCGTTCTCCGTGTGCATGAGTTTCCTCTCCGGCTCTCGTTTCCTCTTCACTCTCTGTCTCTGTCTTCCGTCTGCTCCAGCTCACTTCGCTGCATTCATGAAACAGAACATGCTGGTGAGGAAGACCGTTCCTCCTGGCAGTTCCTCCTGTCTGTTCGGTGAGTACCTCTCTCGCCCCCCCCCCCTCCCCCCTCCTTTCTCTTTATCCCCTCGTCTCCGTGTTCTCATTACTTTTAGTCAGCGACATCCACCTACATGTTTCCCTTTGATCTTCTCGTGTATTCTTCACTTCTTCCACTTCACTGGGTACCACTCCGTTCTATGTGGGTCTATGTGGAGTTGGCATGTTCTCCCCACGTCGATGTGGGTTTTCTCACGCGGTACAAAAACATGCTCATTAGGTCTAATGATGTGTGTGAGTTTAAGTGCGTCAGGCACAGAAGCATTAGACTTAGACTTAGACTTAGATAACCTTTATTGTCATTCAGTGATGCACTTGGTGTGAAGAACAAGTATAAAGAGAGGTAGTGAAGTTTGTAACATGTGTAGAAACATGGATATAAAGTATGCAGAAAAAAAGAATATATAATTATTCATTATCTTCCGCTTTGTCCTCTATTAGGGTCGCGGTGGGGTTCCCCATGCTTATCCAGGGGAGAACGTCTTGGGCGCAGGGCAGATAGACCCAGGACAGGGCGCCAATCCATCGCTGGGCACACACTCACTCACACAGACACACTCTATATGGGGCAATTTGGAGAATTCAATTGACTTGATCCATGTTTTTGGACTGTGGGAGGAAACTGGAGAACCCGGAGGAAACCCACGCGGACACGGGGAGAACATGGAAACTCCACCCAGATGGGGATTCGAACCCGGGAATCCCTAGCGCTGGGAGGCGAACATGCTAAACCACTAAGCCAAAGAATATATATATATACACACACAGCAGCATAGGTCAAATAAATAAACAAATTAAAAAAAAGAAATGAGAATGTGAATTTTGAAATGAGTGTGATTGTAAGGAATAAATTTAAAAAATCAATTATTCATTCATTCATTATCTCCCGCTTTATCCTCTATTAGGGTCGCCTAAAAATCAAATATTAAAATTAAAAACAATTTAAAGCAATTGAAAACAAGTAGACATGTATATATAACTGTATATATATTACAGAGGCTGGGATAGGCCTCAAAATCTCCCGATAAGGATAAGTGGTTTGAAAAATAAATTACAAAAGAATTAAACTTAAGAAACATTATTGTTTTCCTAAATAGATGCATTTCGCTAAGTATTATTGTTCAGGCCACGCCCCTTTACTCCATCATTAATATTAATTAGTATTGCTGATTTTCTCGACTTTAAAATGTTTTTTTTTTAATATTATTATTATTATTATTATTAAGAATCTGGAGCAGGTTTAGTGTCAGAACTAGAATTCTGTGCCTGTGTCTTTTAGATAGTACTTTGGTATGTTCTCTATTTGTCTTCTCAGAAGTCCATAAAGTGTTGCGTGATCTCACTGAATGCCAAAACCCGTGTCATGACACGTTTATGGCGTTGGGGTTCCACTGGCCTCATTAAGCTCCGCTCACCATACAGATGGACTTTGTAGTTCTACATTTACAATCTGTAGTCCATCTGTTTCTCTACGTACTCGGTTAGCCCTCTTTAATCTTTTGTGTGATTATTTGGGTGGATGCACAACACCGCCGAGAATCATCCACCACCCTAATGATACCTGCTCTGTGGGGGGTCCTGATCATCAGAGAACAGAGTAAAGTGTATGTAGAGAACCGAATGGACTACAGATAGGAATTGTAGAACTACAAACCCTCTGTATGGGTAGGTGTTGCTGATGCAGTAAAACCATGGGGGGGGTGGTGGTGCTGTACATACAGTATGAATCTGTGTCTGAGGTCTTTTTCTGTGGTTCAGTACCCGTGTCGGGGGAGCAGGTGGAGGGCCTGGACCCCGGCGAGTCGCGTCTCCACCTGAAGCGGAGGCAGACCCCCAGTCCCACCATCCCCACCAAGCCGTCCAAACGACCCAAGTTCAAGGTCACCATCGTCTCCCACGGGGAAGCGGCGACCGGACCCTCCGCCACCCACGAAGGTAACGTCCAGACCCCCATGCTTTGACGCTTTAAACCGTCAGGAGCCGCGCACTCAGCTCCCCTGTACTTCTGTCCTTTTGAAGTGGGTTCATCTGGGAAGCCCCTGTCCCTCACCGTGGGTCAGACCATCGCGGGAGCCAAGGACCTGACCGGACTGCTGACGGCTCAGAGGTTCGTACTGTAAATCGGATGACGCATTGACGCCCCGGCGTGTAGGATGTGGACGCGTAAACATCCCCGTCTCGCGGGACGTGACTCAGACGTGTCGAAACTGTCGACAGCGCCCAGCTGGATGACTTGATTCCCAGCCGCGAGGTCGTGCTCAGGGTTAAAAGTCCAGGGGTCCCGAGTTCAGGAGTCCAGCTGTTTGTTTCGGCATCACTCTGCCTTTAAAATTAGTTTCAAATTAATCTGATTAACTCTCCTTCTCCATGCAACACTCTGAAAGTCCACAAGGGGGGGCTCACGCTACAGGCTTTTAGTATAAGCACACAGACACGGTTGTAATGACCCCCTGGTTAAAGTGGGGTGTGAGCTGAGGTGGTGGTCCACACCAAACCCTTGCTTTGTGCGCGGGGGGGGGGGGGGTTGGGGGGTTGGTTAGGGGTTAAACGGGCCTTCCCCAAACTGTTTCCACATAGCCGACATTCGTCCAGAACGCAGCGCGACGTCATCCCTCATGTCCGCCGTCTTTCATCGGCAGGTCCGGGACCCTGGCGGACGTTTCGGGAGCGGCGGCCTTCCACAACCTGCAGGCGGGGGTCATGTCCGTCCCCTCCTGCTCCTCCCCAGGCCTGGTTCAGACACCCGCGCAAGGTAACCGCAACCCGAACATGCTGCCCCCACCGGGGTCTCGATTGGATCACAGGTCTTGGGAGGCGTGGTTCAGTGCTGTCCATAACGAGAACCTCGTGTGTGTGTGTGTGTGTGTGTGTGTGTGTGTGTGTGTGTGTGTGTGTGTGTGTGTGTGTGTGCAGCTCCATCTGCCAGCAGCCTCCTGCAGGGTCTGAGCTTCAATCTGCAGGACATCGGCACCAAGTCCCCGGGTCTTTCCTCCAGCTCGCAGGTATGTCACAGCGGCGCAGTACTGGAGCCGAGACAGGAACCTTTTATAGAACCGTGGAACCACTGGAACCATTCACACCTCTTACTTCAGACCACATCTACACGAGGCTTATAAATGCGGTGGAAATTACGCAGGAACAATTATGCGCTCTTTTTTATGGAGGGTGCGGTAGCTCAGTGGTCTGGGCGTTGGGTCATCAATCTGAAGGTTGGGGGTTCAAATCCCAGGTCCACTGAAGTTACCAGTGTGGGTCCTTGAGCGAGGCCCCTAACCCTCATTGCTCCAGGGGGCGCTGTGATGAACCCTGTGCTCACCTTGTAAGTCGCTTTGGATAAAAGCGTCCAATAAATGACCAAAATGTAAACGAATTCAGGTGTTTCGTTAAGTTACAAATTTAGGGAAGGGCCCCATCTGTTCTCGCCTGATGGTACCCCGGTTCTCTTAAAGACAGGGGTAGAGTTTGGTGAATAAGAAGCCTGGACCGTAACCCAATGGAAACCCAGTGGAATGAATTGGAAAGACGACTGCGTGGCCGGCTACCTCACCCGACATCGGTGTCTGACCCCACAAACGTATGAGTGGGCAGAGTCCACAGACGCACTCCAAAAGATTGCCCCAATACTTTTGTTCATGTGGGGGGTGGGGGGGGGGACACATTATCCATGGTGATGCACAAATGGTAACCCCGCCCCCTCACGTAGTTAACTCCACCCACCCAACTGATAGCTGTGTACGTAGTGATATCACATGTTCATAAAGTTATAAAGACTCTTTAATCTCTAGTTCTGGTTCTTGTTCTAGTTCTGGTTCTAGTTCTGGTTCTAGTTCTGGTACTGGACATGTAAATAATATAAACGGGATATCCCGCAGATGCTTTAAGCCATCGGCCCCTTGTGTGTGCCTTTGTTTTGTTCGAGGGCGACCGAGTTTTGGAAAATGCGTGGCTAGGTTCCACATTCTTGAGAACGCGTGGGGGGTGGGGGGGGGGGTCGACCTCCGGCGGAACTATATAATAAAAAAAAAAAAACGTGATGACCTCTTGTGTTCCAGGCTCCGGCAGTCAAGGCTCAGACTCACGGGCAGATGCTGACCTCGCTCGGTCCAGCAGGGGGCACCCTGGTGCGCGCCGTCCCCGTCGTCCCGGCCGGCTCGGCGGCGGCCAAGAGCACCGCCATCCACCAGCTCCTGACCAACGGCGGCCTGGCTAAGCTGGCCAATAGCCTGCCCGGCCTGGCCCACGTGGCCAATCAGAGTGCGGGTACGTCATTTTCAACCTCGCGCCCCGTCAAACAGAGGCGCCCCCGCTGACCCGGGTTGCGGGGGGCGGGCGTCCTGGTGCGGTGGCGTTGCGAGGTCGGGGCCGAAATGACTGCGTGTCCACGGAACCTGTCGTGTTCCTGACTCCGGAGGCGTGCCTGTCAGTTTGATTGACAGGCTGTGTGATGTTCTAAAGGGGTCACCTGTTTTGGGGGGGCGGGGGGCGGGACTCGGGTGGGGGGGGGGTTCCATGTTTGGTTCCAGCTCTGTTGGTTGTTGTGTTGTCACCCCTCACCGAAGCCTCATTAAATTCCTGTGAAGAAAGTCCTCACGTCCATTTTGGTCATTTGTCCTCCTCGTCTGTCCGCTTCAGCCGCCTCATTCAGCCGCCCGGTTCCTCACACGGAACGAGAACCCAAACCGTCCGGATCCGTCCGGTGTCCAGTTCAAAACCCACAGCTGCGCCAGGCCACGCCCCCCTTTTCGGCTCCGCCCACTGTAAAGATGGACTTTGTAGTTCTACACTCACATTCTGTAGTCCATCAGGACGCCAGTAGTACCACCACAGAGCAGGGGTTATTTGGAGCCTATCCCGGCAGTGTCACTGAGGTGTTTAAATGAAACTCCAGCAGCACTGCTGCACTAAACCCCCCCCTACCCCCACATCAGTGTCACTGCAGAACCGACAACAAACAATCCACCACCCAAATGATACCTGTTCTGTGATGCTCCTGAGAACCAACAGGGGACTAACAAACACAAAGAACACAGATGGACTGCAGTCTGTAATTGTAGAACTACAAAGTCCATCTATATGGTAAGTGGAGGACATGCAGGACACGGCCACAAGGGGGCGTGTCCGAACGTTGGACGGGTACTGTATTCAGGTCTGTAGGTTCCGAAGACCCGCCGATGGGTGCGGGGTAACATTCGGAACGGGGACTGACGGGGAAACTCGTTTTGTGTTTTTAAAAAAATGTTATGACATCATAATGTGGCCGTCAGTCTCTGCGCAGCCGTCTGCGCCGCAGTCGGCGTGTTTGGACTCGACGCCGGACGGATTTCCGTCGTCTCCGTCACGATGGACGGACGGGGAGGTTCCAAACCGGGATGTTCGTTTGCGAGTTCTCATCATTTGAACTTTTATTGTTTTTATGTTCTGCTCCTAACGTCTGCGGTCGGCTGCGTCGTCTGCGGCCGGCTGCGCGTCGTGCTGTGCTTCCTCCGCATGCGTGAGCTTCCATACGCTGCCATTGTCTTTCCGGCTTTTCCATATGGACAGGTACGTCACCTGCGCCAGTCACCGCTTCATCCTCATTCTGATTGGCTCATTGGATTTCGGGGGGGGAGGGGCGTCGCCCTCGACCCCCCCCTTGTTGACGGAGACCCCTCTGCCTGTGTGATCAGCAGGTCTGAAGGCGCCGACCACCATCACCGTGACGCTGCGAGGCCAGCCGGCCCGGGTCTCGGCCGTGGGCCACGCCGGCGCGCTCCTGCCGTCCCATAATGCACCTGAACAGCAGGTAGGACCCGAGCGTCCGGTACGACGGCGACGTCCGCGTTCCCGAGTGTCTGCAGAGTCGATATTTACCCCCCCCCCCCTTTTTTAAATTTTTTTTTATTTATTTATTTTATTATAACAGGTAGGGCTGTATTCATCTAAAGATTTTCATAGTCGAATCTGATTCGTCAGATTTTCCCTATAGTCGACTGATCATCGAATCAGTTAAAATTTCACCACAAGATGGCGCTATAAGCATAGTTTTTAAAAAAGATTTTTTTAAATATATATTTTACTTGTTTTTCTAACAAAAGAAAACCTTTTTTTGTTTGTTTTTCTTTTTTTTCTCTAGAAATTAGGATGATTTTATTTGTCAAAAGGCTATATATATAACGAAAACAAAGACATTTCATGTAAAAACTAATGCTTAGCAGCAGTCATGGGCGCCCCCATGTGGTCAAAATGGTACATTCGACTATGAGGTTCATAGTCGACTACGGTTCTCCGAATCGAATCGTCGAATCAGCGAATATTGCAGCTCACCCCTGATAACAGGTATTTGTTAAAGAGATGCGTCTTAAGTAGTTTCTTAAAACTGTTTAGTGATTCTGCTTTACGGACAGAGTTGGGAAGATCGTTCCACCATTTTGCAGTGGAGAACACCACGGAGTGAGAATCAGCTCCTCGGTGAGGTGGAACCGCCAGGCGGCGATCATCACTGGAGCGAAGTGAACGAGTCGGAGTGTATTTTGAAAAGATAGTGACTGTGGGCGAAAAGCGGAGAACCCAACACACTCACAGACGCACTCCATCACTAGGGATTCCCGGTTCGAATCCCCCGGGTTGGAATCCCGATCTGGGTGGAGTCTGCACGTTCTTCCGCGGGTTCTCCGCTTTTCGCCCACAGTTCAAAAACGTGGATTCAAGGTGAATTGGCTGCTTTAAATTGCCCCTATATAGAGTGAGCGTGTTTAAGTCTCCAACCAGCGATGGATTGGCGCCCAGCAACCAAAACGTTCTCCTCTGGATGGACATGGGAGAACTCATCCCCGCGGCCCTCGCAGGAGACACGTCTTGTGATTGCACCCCGCGTTATGCCGCGTCGAATCTTTAATCGGAGGAGATTGGGGTGGAGGTCGTGGCGTGGAACCCGTCTGCCGGTCGCGCCCGGTTCCCCTCGAGCGCGTCCCCGCCCATCGCAAAGCGTTCACGCTTTTTCCCGTTCGACCCAGACGTCCGTCACGGCCGCCGCGCCTCATGTTCCGCTCGGGAATCGATTGGTGCCTCTAATCTCGCGCGTCGCCGTGTCGACCGACGGCTGACTGTTTACTCCGTCCGCTGACGAGACGGATTACACGCCGGACCGTCCCGCCGGCGCGGACGCCTTCCCCTCAGAACCTCGCGCTATGAGCCTTTATGTGTATGGACACCTAACCCCCCCCCCCTCTCAAACTTCAGATGGATGTATGTTAAAATATAGGGCGATGTGGCTTAGTGCTTTAGCATGTTCTCCTCTCAGCGCTAGGGTTCGAATCCCCCATCTGGGTGGAGTTTCCACGTTCTCCCTCACGCCCGCGTGGGTTTCCTCCGGGTTCTCCGGTTTCCTCCCACAGTCCAGAAAACATGGATCAAGGTCAATTGAGTTCTCCATATTGCCCCATATAGAGTGTGTGAGTGAGTGTGTGCCCAGCGATGGATTGGCGTCCTGTCCTGGGTGTATCTGCCCAGCGCCCGAAACGTTCTCCCCTGAATGGGCATGGAGAACCCCCCCCCTGCCACCCTAGTAGGGGATAAGTGTAAGATGATGGATGGATGATAAAAATGCCCTGAAGCGATGCTCTTGTATAATGATTTAAGGCTGTGTTTGGGGCGTAACGTGCCATTCCCCTTTAACAGCCAGGTGGCGCTCTGACTTTGGTGGATTGCTATTTGGACTCAATGCGCTGCTCCAGTGTGAGCGTGAATGCAGAACCCACAGTACGTTGTAGCTTATAGACCAATGCAGTCAGATTTCATAGCGTTCAGGTGGTCGCTGCGTTCCGTGGCGTTGGACGCGACGGAGTGTGTGTGTGTGTGAGTGTGTGCCCGGCGATAGATTGGCGCCCTGTCCTGGGTGTATCTGCCCAGTTCTGCCCAGTACCCGAAACGTGCCCCCCCCCCCCCGTGCCCCCCTGATCCGACCGCCCGCCCGCCCGACTCGGGAGTGATTACCACCTGCTGTAATGAACGCGCTCCTGCGCCGCTCGTTCTGAAAGCGCGTTCTCCGGCGGCGCCGCTGGGTTCCGTGTTCCGTTCGGCCTCCCGCAGTCCGGATAAACGCTGACTCGTTCACCTGTGTGTGTCTTTCAGTGAGTTCGGCGAGAGCGAGCGAGGAGTCCGGAGTCCGACAGACGAGGAGGAGGTTGTCCTGACCTGCAGACGTTCCGCCGATACCCCTCTGATACCCCGCTGATACCCCCCCCCCCACCCCCCCACCTCTCAATGAGGCCGGACCTCGAGTCGTTCCCATGAAGTGGACCGAGTTTGAGTCCTCACGCCCGATTGGCCGGACGTGGCGTGATCATCGGACGTGCGATTTGGACGCCGAACGCTCGTTCCCGTTTGGTTCCCTCGCCGCTTTACGGAACGCGTTCGAACACAGAACGACTCGGTTCTGCGGAAGGATCGAAGAGTCGTTTGAAATGAGGTTCCCGAATCCCCGGTCTGGGTTATATGGGTTCGTTTCCATATCCTCCCCGTGTTCCTCCCACCCCTCTTAATTGCCCCTATACAGCGTGTGCCCAGCGATGGACTGCTGCCCTCTCCTGTGTGAATCTGCACAGTGCCCAAGACGTTCTCCTCTAAAGGGGCATGAGGAACCACCCCGCAACTAATACTGGATTAAGGGGGCAGGATCCGTCTCATTATCAATTTATTAATCCCCATTTAGGGTCATGGGGGGGGTGGGGGGGTGGTTTCTAATGCCCATCCAGGGAAGAACGTTTCGAGCGCTGGGCAGAAACACTCAGGACGGGGCGCCAATCTGTTGCTCGGGGCACATACAATGTATGGGGCAATTTAGAGCAGTCGATTCACCTTGAATCCATGTTTTTGGACTGTGGGAGAACATGCAAACTCCACCCAGATCGGGATTCGGAAACGGTCAAGATGATGTAATGAGATGAGGAAAAAAAAAAAAAGAGGCTGCTGGGAAAATATAGTGCTCTGCAAAAGATTTGGGAAGTTGTGAGTTAATCCCCCTACACTCACACACACACACACACACACACACACACACACTGAGGAACAGGAAAACCACAATGCGTCACTCTGTTAACACTCGGGTTCTAACACAGCGGAACTTTTGCCCCTGAGCTGGCACTTTGGGTCTCGTCGCAATTTTCCCCAATCTGGCAACCGCTGAAGAGCCGCAGCTGATTAGGATCGCAGGGGTGCGAACATCCGTCCATCCATTATCTCCCGCTTTTCCTCTATTAGGGTCGCGGGGGGGGGGGTTCCCCATGCCCATCCAGGGGAGAACGTTTAGGGCGCTGGGCAGATAGACCCAGGACAGGACGCCAATCCATCGCTGGGCACACACTCACTCCCACAAACACACTCTATATGGGGCAATTTGGAGAACTCAATTGACTTGATCCATGTTTTTGGACTGTGGGAGGAAACCGGAGAACCCGGAGGAAACCCACGCGGACACGGGGAGAACATGGAAACTCCACCCTGATGGGGATTCGAACCGGGAATCCCTAGCGCTGAGAGGAGAACATGCCAACCACCAAGCCGCGCCCATGTGTGATGTCATCAAGGCTTAAAGACCTCTTTATTGGTCAGGCAGGGATTATTTTAGTCCAGCTAAAATCACACACACACCATACACACACCACACACACACATACACACACCACACACACACATATACACACACACATACACACACACCACACATACACACACCACACACACATACACCACACACACACACACACCACACATACACACCACACACACACATACACACCACATACACACACCACACACACATACACACCACACACACACACACCACACACACACACCACATACACACACACACCATACACACACACACCACATACACACATACACCATACACACCACACACACATACACACCACACATACACAAACACACACCACACATACACACCACACATACACACACCACACACACATACACACCACACACACACACCACACACACATACACACACACCATATACACACCACACACATACACACACACACACCATACACACACCACACACACACACATACACCACACACACACACCACACATACACACACACACACACACCACACCACACACACACACCACACATACACACACATACACCACACACACCACACATACACACCACACATACACACACATACACCACACATACACACACCACACATACACACCACACATACACACACATACACCACACATACACACACCACACACACACCACACATACATACACACCACACACATACATACACACACCACACACACATACACACATACACACACACCACAGACACCACACATACATAAACACCACACATACACACACCACACAAACACACACCACACATACACACACACCACACACACACACATACACCACACATACACACACCACACACACACCACACATACATACACACCACACACATACATACACACACCACACACACATACACACATACACACACACCACAGACACCACACATACATAAACACCACACATACACACACCACACAAACACACACCACACATACACACACACCACACACACACACATACACCTCTTCATTGACTTTGGTGCCTAAAGTTTGAAGGGTAAAGTCAAACGGACTGAGGGATGTGAGGACACGTCCGGTTCTAAAAGTGACCCCCCCCCCCCCCCCCCCCCCGCCAGAACAGGATTAAGCAGAAGATTAAAAAAAATAAAAAAAAGTGAGATTAAGAGATTAATCCCACCCCCCTCCCCCAGCGCAGCCGGATTCAGGCCGACATTATGACACGGTTCCACCGCTGTCCCCCCGCCGGATGGACGGACCGCCCGGCCGTCTGCAGAACCCTCCACGCGGTGAGTCACGTAATCTGGAACAGCGCGCGTCCCCCGCTGTTCTGATCCTGGATCAGGGCCACGGCACGTTCCGCGGAGGGAACGCGGCACGAGGTTCCCATACGTTCCATCGTGCCGTGTCTCATTTCACAACTTAAGACGATGAGGTCACTTCCTGAGTTACAGGGATGTTTATTGTTGGAGGAGTGAGAGGTCAGCGGAGGTGGATGAGAGCATGAAGGTCAGGGGTCAAACTGAACCGAGAACCGCGTCAGAGACGCCCCCCCCCCCAGGAGAACCGACCCACGGTCCAAACAGGTGGAGGTTCTGATCTGAGGTCATGGATTCCATACCGCACCGTTCTACAGGTACAGGTTCTAAAAACCAGTCTGCCACTGCGTAAGCACGGCCCCTCGGAGGCCATATTAGTGAGGTCATTTGAGGTAAGGAGGTAAGGTGGCTTAGTGGTTTAGCATGTTCTCCTCTCAGCGTTAGGGATTCCCGGTTCGAATCCCCATCTGGGTGGAGTTTCCACGTTCTCCCCGTGTCCGCGTGGGCTTCCTCCGGGTTCTCCGGTTTCCTCCCACAGTCCAAAAACATGGATTCAAGGTCAATGGAATGCTCCAAATTGCCCCATATAGAGTGTGAGTGAGTGTGTACGGCCCCTCGGAGGCCATATTAGTGAGGTCATAGGAGGTAAGGTGGCTTAGTGGTTTAGCATGTTCTCTCAGCGTTAGGGATTCCCGGTTCGAATTCCCATCTGGGTGGAGTTTCCACGTTCTCCCCGTGTCCGGGACACGGAGGGTTTCCTCCGGGTTCTCCGGTTTCCTCCCACAGTCCAAAAACATGGATCAAGGTGAACTGAGTTCTCCAAATTGCCCCCATATAGAGTGTGTGTGTGTGAGTGAGTGTGTGCCCAGCGATAGATTGGCATCCTGTCCTGGGTCTATCTGCCCAGCGCCCGAAACGTTCTCCCCTGGATGGGCATGGGGAACCCCCCCCCCCCTGCGACCCTAATAGAGGATAAAGCGGAAGATAATGGATTCTCAGCCCTGCTCTGATTCTGTGGTG
>JAFMOC010000925.1:0-62170 GCA_019802505.1 Corydoras sp. C115 | reverse complement strand
TGTAGGCCAGAGTCAGTGACATGTACTGAATGCAAGCAGCTACAGGGATCCAATGGAGAGAAATGAGTAGTGGAGTGACATGCGTTCGCTTGAGTATATATATATATATATATATATATATATATATATATATATATATATATATATATATATATATATATACACAGTGGGTTGCAAAAGTATTCATACCCCTTGAACTTTTCCATATTTTGTCACATTACAACCACAAACATAAATATATTTCACTGGAATTTAATGTGAAAGACCAACACAAAGTGGTATACAATTGTGAAGTGGAAGGAAAATTATACATGAATCAACATTTTTTTTACAAATAAAAAACTGAAAAGTGCGACGTGCAAAAGTATTCAGCCCCCTTTTCCCTGAGTGCAACCAATTGCATTCAGAAGTTGCCTGATGAGTGCTAATGACTCAAAAGGGTCCTCCTGTGTGTAATCTAATCTCAGTACAAATACAGCTGCTCCGTGACGGCCTCAGATGTTGGTTAAGAGAATATTGGGGAGCAAACAGCATCATGAAGTCCAAAGAACACACCAGACAGGTTAGGAATATGGTTTTGGAGAAGTTTAAAGCAGGCTTAGGTTACAGTATAAAAAGATTTCCAAAGCTTTGAACATCTCACGGAGCACTGTTCAATCCATCATCCGGAAATGGAAAGAGTATGGCACCACAGTAAACCTGCCAAGACAAGGCCGTCCACCCAAACTTACAGGCCGAACAAGGAGATCACTGATCAGAGAGGCAGCCAAGAGGCCCATGGTGACTCTGGATGAAATGCAGAGAGCCACAGCTCAGGTGGGGAAAACTGTCCACAGGACAACAATTAGTCGTGCACTACACAAATGTGGTCTTTATGGAAGAGTGGCAAGGAGAAAGCCATTGTTAAAAGAAAACCATAAGAAGTCCTGTTTGCAGTTTGCCAGAAGCCATGTTGAGGACACAGCAAACATGTGGAAGAAGGTGCTTTGGTCAGACGAGACCAAAATTGAACTTTTTGGCCACAATGCAAAACGCTATGTGTGGCGGAGAAATAACACTGCACATCACTCTGAAAACACCATCCCCACTGTCAAATATGGTGGTGGCAGCATCATGCTCTGGGGGTGCTTCTCTTCAGCAGGGACCGGGAAGTTGGTCAAAGTTGATGGGAAGATGGATGGAGCCAAATACAGGGCAATCTTGGAAGAAAACCTGTTGGAGTCAGCAAAAGATTTGAGACTGGGGCGGAGGTTCACCTTCCAGCAGGACAACGACCCTAAACATAAAGCCAGAGCTACAATGGAGTGGTTTAAAAAAAAGAATATTCATGTGTTAGAATGGCCCAGTCAAAGTCCAGACCTAAACCCAATTGAGAATTTGTGGCAAGATCTCAAAACTGCTGTTCACAAACGCTCTCCATCCAATCTGACTGAGCTTGAGCTGTTTTGCAAGGAGGAATGGGCAAGAATTTCAGTCACTAGATGTGCAAAGCTGGTGGAGACATACCCTAAAAGACTTGCAGCTGTAATTGCAGCAAAAGGTGGCTCCACAAAGTATTGACTCAGGGGGGCTGAATACTTTTGCACGTCGCACTTTTCAGTTTTTTATTTGTAAAAAAAATGTTGATTCATGTATAATTTTCCTTCCACTTCACAATTGTATACCACTTTGTGTTGGTCTTTCACATTAAATTCCAGTGAAATATATTTATTTTTGTGGTTGTAATGTGACAAAATATGGAAAAGTTCAAGGGGTATGAATACTTTTACAACCCACTGTATATATATATATATATATATATATATACACACACACAAACACAGAATGATGTAACTTATCTTAGGTCACAATTTTTGAAGAATTACACAACATACATACTACACACCCTTAAACCTAATAGTTGGCTAAATTACCCTATGATTTTGGAATAGTATTCATTATTTTTGATTGTATGTCATAAGGTAGGAAATTCCAGAGACGAGGAGCAGCATGACTGAAGCCTCTAAATCCCTTAATGGTTAAGTAGGCAGGAACTACAGTCAGATTAATGGAGGTGGAAGAACCAAGTGTACAAGAAGTGTACACTTGAAAAATGAGATGTGAATTAGATACAAAGGAATTAGGAATTATTAACTGCATTAAAAATAAAAGTAGAATCTTAAATACCATATAAGTATTTAATAGGTAGACGGTTAAGCTTCTGGAGGACAGCAGTAATATGTTTATAGAAGTGACTCTGGTTATCATATAGGTGTCACACTTGGTCTTATCTCTAAGGAATGGCGCATATAACGCGCAAAACCGAGGCACCTAAACGCTCTGAAGGCAGCCAGGCACGAGCAGGTAGCAGCAAACCAGGTTTATTAAAGGTGTAGGGACACCAAACAAAGAGGCGTACAAACATAAGGACATTAAGGTGACGACGTGCATGGAGGAAGGGGAACACAGGAACTAATTACAAAAACACCCGAACACGTGTACAAAACAGACCAATGAATAAAGAAGGTTAATTAATTAAATGGTGAATGACAAAACAAGCTAATTAATGTAAAGAAAGGAAACAGGTGCCCTAGGCACCTGTTACAATAGGCAGTTTATGTTGGTTTTATTGAAGGAAGGCCAAAAAGGACAGCTTTTTTAAATCAATGTGAGAGGCAAGTAAAGCATGCTCAAGAACAGTAGCACTATGCACTGTAAATGACATAGCAAAAGTAAGCAAATATCCTGAAAACAGGACCAAGAGGCATAACATAATGAATAGAATTAGGACTACAACAGAGCATTCAAGAACTCTGCTAATAACAGGTCAAGACTGATCTCAGATCAAAGAGCATGGATATGATCAAAGCTTTCAAATATCAGAGTTACTGCAGTTATTTTAAAAGACAAATGTATTTATTCCCCAAAATATGTGAAGTATGTTTAATGTTAGTTATTACAGAGTAATCAAGGATTCAGCCATTATCAGATGATTGTGACTAGAATCTAATTGACAGGCAGATTTAGATTTTTGAATAAAGCAGAATAATTTTTGGAGTTTGGAGTTTGACAATAGATAGAATAGCAGAAGGGTCATCAAAAAAGCCAAATAAAGTGAGCTGTGCAATATATTTTTATGATATATTCATTGCTGGTAAAAAAAAAAAAAGTGAGTAAGAAGATGAGTAAGAAAAGTAATAATAATAATAATAATAATAATAATAATAATAATAATAATAATAATAATAATGAAAATATAAATATATAAAAACAGAAAAACACACTCTATGTACATTATTCAACAGCAAAACATTTTAACAATTAGGTGACACAAAGGTGTGGTAGTTTGCATTCCTTTCTCACAGCAAGAACAGTATAAGTAAAACTGCCATACTAAATTGCTCGAGGTGTGACTGTGTATGTGAATGTGTTAATTTATCTGTTTAAAACTGGCAACCCGTCTGAGCTCTTTATTACTTTTGATCTATGAGTGCTGGGTAAGCTCCAGCACTTCTTGTGATCCTGGCTGTATTAGAAAATAAACAAATGCATATCAATAATTTGATACTGACACTTGCACAAATAACATAAAATGGCTTATTTGATTTCAAATTAGATTTATGTTTGACCTTTCTGTTTCATTCTAATCAGAAAGTATTGTATCTGCTTGAGCCACTGTGCCTTATTTGGCAATTCAATGGCTTCTGAAGAGATAGTTTGCTAGAGCAGGTGTGGTATATGAGGTGTTGACAAGAAGCTTGTTGAATAATCAGATATCTAAAATGTAACGCACGCGATATGTTAAAAAATGCACGTGAATGTCGAGGGACAGAAGCAACACATGGTGTGTGGTGGCTGTGGCCATATCATATCCACGTGATGCTGTCATTTGAATGCCGCTTGATAAAAAGGTGGTGTCAAACAGTAAAGGAGAAAAAACATTTTGTTTTCCGATTGTAAAAAAAAATATGAGAAGAGGCACACAAAATGCAGATGAAAGTATAAGGGAATAACTATTTACTACATCTGTGTTGTTTTAAATGGTTTTGCAATGACTGCAAAAAAAAAAAAAAAAAAATATAGAGATGCATCATTTGCATTCGGTTTCATCCAGAATTTCTAAAATATTTGCTACAGTTCATCCTGAAGTACACATTTTTATAAAGTTAGTAAAGCTTTTTTTTGCTGCACAATGGTGTGTTGTTGGACTGAGTTTGTTTTGTGCTAGTTCTTAACTCAACATGGAAAGACAGTTTTTAAAATGTTGAAGTGTGTTGTGTCTGTTTTATAGTGTTTTTATTATTATTATTATTATTTTAATATTATTATTTATAAATATATTATTATTATTTTTGTTTTCTATGTATATTTTGTATTTTATAATACAATACATATATATATACAGTGCATCTGGAAAGTATTCACAGTTGTATATAGGCACGGTGGCATAGTGGTTAGCACGTTCGCTCTCAGCGCTAAGGATTCCTGGTTCGAATCCCAATCTGGGTGGAGTTTCCATGTTCTCCCAGTGTCTGCATGGGTTTCCTCTGGGTTCTCTGGTGTCCTCCCACAATCCAAAAATATGGATTAAGTCAATTGAGTTCTCCAAATTGCCCCATATAGAGTGTGTTTGTGTGAGTGAGTGTGCCTGGCGATAGATTAGCGCCCTGTCCTGGGCGTATCTGCCCAGCGCCCGAGGCATTCTCCCCATGGATGATTGCCCCATGTGTTTAAAACTAAACTCTAGAGGAATGTTGAACTCCATTACTAGGGTTGGAGACAACCTCTTGTGTGCATGTCCAAATAGATCTACTTATTCATATATTGTCTCCTGAGGCACCAATGACTTTTGGAATGACTTTTAGCTTATTATAACTTATGTACTATTAACTTATGTAATAATTATTAAAAAAAAAAATTCACTATACATTACACCACACTACATTACACACTACACTTAACACTAAATTTCTAGAAGCTTATAAATGACAAAATAAGTTTGAGGACAATTAAGAATACAATTATATAAATTTTTTAAGAATAATGAAATGCAGTGTAATCTTACTAACACATTTTTGTAAAACACTATGATATTACTGGGTAAAGCATTAATTTTGAAAGTTATTTAAACAGCTTTATTTAAATTAATTTCTGTGCAGCACAGTACATTAACCAGCTTTCATTTAATTTCATAATTGAACACTTGCCAACACTTGAACACTTAGCAACAACAACTAAATTAACTCTTTAGTTGGTAGACTGTTGTGAATTAAATCCTAGGAGAACAGCAGGTCCAAACATATTTTTTAATTGAATATTTGTTTTTTTTGCACTGCTGTAATACACATGATTAGATAACAACACTGGTAATGAGTTTCCCAATAACAATTTTATGAAGATATACAGTGATCGTGTTTCTTTCTTTTTATGAAATACATAAGGCATTAGTGCAGGGAATATTATAAATAGATGTTTACTTTATAAATTCTGAACTGAATTCCTGTCTGGAGTTGTATATGTTCTGAAAAATTTATGTATACAATATTTAGCCACTAGCGATCATAAACTAGTTTTTCTGAATGTGGTTTATTTTTAAGTTTTATTTATTTAGTTTTATTTTGCTTGTAATGTTGTCCTGTTAGTCATCATTGTCATCATTATCTTTTCAGTAAAGTGGGAGGAGGAAACACATACCTGTGAATTTCCACAGAACGATGTTTCAGTCATACAGGCACATTTCCACAAAACCTGTTCATCTGTTACAGCACTGCATGCACGAAGTGGCACCAAGCTGTATCTGTAAGGTTGATCATTTTTAACTATAATCAGCAAATCATTACAAAAAACTGGATTATTTTGGTGTTGCTTTCGATTACATATGTCAGCTGTACAGGTGAGTTGCAATTTTGTACTCTAAAGCTGTTGTTCAAAATATACAAATAAATGTGTGTTCTCTTATGTCTTAAGTCTTTAATCAAGTTAGCATCAAAAATTCAAAAATGTATAGGTTTACAAGGAATAATTAAGAACTATATTTGATATGCTCATCTAACATAGTAATAAGGAATTGTTAAGCAAATACCATGTAAACAATGGTTTGAAAAAAGTTTTAAAATAAATTTTAATTTTAAGTAAATGAATTATCAAATTTTAAAATCTGAATTTAATGTTTTAGCTTTTCTACAGATTTCATATATGAAAGTAAATGAATTATCAAATTTTAAAATCTGAATTTAATGTTTTAGCTTTTCTACAGATTTCATATATAAGAGCACTAATCCTAGAGAACAGCGAATTAGAAAGAAAATAACAGCAATGGCTAAATTATTGAAGTTATATTTTTGGTATTTAAAACTGAAACACAAAGACACTAGGTTAAACACTTAGTAGAATAAAATTGCAAATGTAAAATAAAATTGAATAAAATTGCAAATGTAAAATTACATTCCAGGTATGTGAAAAAACGGGATTTTTAGATCCTGTAATTTAATTGTAAATTCTTAAACTAACTTAAAGAAAATAATAAAGAAAATACCATTTTTAAAATGAATAAAATATGTTATAGGGAACAATAATTTATTTTTAGATTTCTTAGGTAAAAATGTATTGTGGTTTTACTATGGGCATAGTACAGTGCAGTATATTTTATCAATATAAACATATACATAACATATTCTTATGCTGTCTGTATACAGTTCTAGTGATGGAAAAGATAATTCTAATGTTGCTGCTCAGTGTCAGCTGCATGAAAACCTCAGGTAAGGTTTATTTTATGAATAAATATAAATAATAAAATTTATATATAAACAATACATGCAGAAAGAAACATTTGCAAAATTAGGATGGCAGTTGGTAGGGCTTTCCCAATGTTTATAGATTAAATTCCTTGGTGGGGGAGGTGCATATTCTCCCTTTTACCATATATACCAAAGTTATATAAGTCAGGTGGATTAGAAATGCTAAATCACCTAATGGTTTAAATTGTTTTTGGTTTAAATTGTTAATCATCCCTGGGATAGACTAAAGTCCTTTCTTTTATCTTTTACCAACCAGTATAGTCAAGTAAAAAGGCACCCTCTGTCTCTCTAATTATAATAAAGAATTACATTTTTTTAATATTATGTACAAGCAGCAGGACATTTCGAAATTAAATTCCAAGTAATCTTCGTTATGGGCGGCATGGTGGCTTAGTGGTTAGCACGTTCCTGGTTCGATTCCCCATCTGGGTGAAGTTTCCATGTTCTCCCCGTGTCCACGTGGGTTTCCTCCTGGTTCTCCGGTTTCCTCCCACAGTCCAAAAACATGGATCAAGTCAATTGAGTTCTCCAAATTGCCCCCTATAGAGTGTGTTTGTGTGAGTGAGTGTGTGCCCAGCGATAGATTGGCGCCCTGTCCTGGGTGTATCTGCCCAGCGCCCGAGACGTTCTCCCCTGGATGGGCATGGGGAACCCCACAGCGACCCTAATAAAGGATAAAGCGGAAGATAATGAATGAATGAATGAATCTTCGTTATCATGCATGTAATTTGCATGTTGAAATTCAATTCCATGCTTACTTATTTATATACAGTAGTACTTTTTACAACAATGCTCCTTGCTTTAAATTACTGCCTCAAAGCAGCTTTACAATGTCCTAAGCCTGACTCCCAAGACAGTGGAAAGGAAAGACTACATAATACTTATGTAAATATAGAAATAATCTAAGGCCGAATGGGCTTACTATGCTTACAGACGGAGGAATTGGTCCTCCACATACAGTGGGTTGCAAAAGTATTCATACCCCTTGAACTTTTCCATATTTTGTGACATTACAACCACAAACATAAATATATTTCACTGGAATTTAATGTGAAAGACCAACACAAAGTGGTATACAATTGTGAAGTGGAAGGAAAATTATACATGAATCAACATTTTTTTTACAAATAAAAAACTGAAAAGTGCGACGTGCAAAAGTATTCAGCCCCCTTTTCCCTGAGTGCAACCAATTGCATTCAGAAGTTGCCTGATGAGTGCTAATGACTCAAAAGGGTCCTCCTGTGTGTAATCTAATCTCAGTACAAATACAACTGCTCCGTGACGGCCTCAGATGTTGGTTAAGAGAATATTGGGGAGCAAACAGCATCATGAAGTCCAAAGAACACACCAGACAGGTTAGGAATATGGTTTTGGAGAAGTTTAAAGCAGGCTTAGGTTATAAAAAGATTTCCAAAGCTTTGAACATCTCACGGAGCACTGTTCAATCCATCATCCGGAAATGGAAAGAGTATGGCACCACAGTAAACCTGCCAAGACAAGGCCGTCCACCTAAACTTACAGGCCGAACAAGGAGATCACTGATCAGAGAGGCAGCCAAGAGGCCCATGGTGACTCTGGATGAAATGCAGAGAGCCACAGCTCAGGTGGGGGAAACTGTCCACAGGACAACAATTAGTCGTGCACTACACAAATGTGGTCTTTATGGAAGAGTGGCAAGGAGAAAGCCATTGTTAAAAGAAAACCATAAGAAGTCCCGTTTGCAGTTTGCCAGAAGCCATGTTGAGGACACAGCAAACATGTGGAAGAAGGTGCTTTGGTCAGACGAGACCAAAATTGAACTTTTTGGCCACAATGCAAAACGCTATGTGTGGCGGAGAAATAACACTGCACATCACTCTGAAAACACCATCCCCACTGTCAAATATGGTGGTGGCAGCATCATGCTCTGGGGGTGCTTCTCTTCAGCAGGGACCGGGAAGTTGGTCAAAGTTGATGGGAAGATGGATGGAGTCAAATACAGGGCAATCTTGGAAGAAAACCTGTTGGAGTCAGCAAAAGATTTGAGACTGGGGCGGAGGTTCACCTTCCAGCAGGACAACGACCCTAAACATAAAGCCAGAGCTACAATGGAGCGGTTTAAAAAAAAGATTATTCATGTGTTAGAATGGCCCAGTCAAAGTCCAGACCTAAACCCAATTGAGAATTTGTGGCAAGATCTCAAAACTGCTGTTCACAAACGCTCTCCATCCAATCTGACTGAGCTTGAGCTGTTTTGCAAGGAGGAATGGGCAAGAATTTCAGTCACTAGATGTGCAAAGCTGGTGGAGACATACCCTAAAAGACTTGCAGCTGTAATTGCAGCAAAAGGTGGCTCCACAAAGTATTGACTCAGGGGGGCTGAATACTTTTGCACGTCGCACTTTTCAGTTTTTTATTTGTAAAAAAAATGTTGATTCATGTATAATTTTCCTTCCACTTCACAATTGTATACCACTTTGTGTTGGTCTTTCACATTAAATTCCAGTGAAATATATTTATGTTTGTGGTTGTAATGTGACAAAATATGGAAAAGTTCAAGGGGTATGAATACTTTTGCAACCCACTGTATAACCCATCCATGCAGTGAAACACACACATACACACACTGAGTGAAGTGAGTGCACTTGCATGGAGCGGTGGGCAGCCTTGTTCTTGAGGAACAATTGTGGTTAGGTGCCAGGTTGCAAGGCTGGTTCCTTAACCACAAGACGATGACTGGCCATAAATATTAAGTACAAAATATAATATCCTGAATTTATGTGTTCAGTGAAATATCTTGTCCTATGTGTCAATGCTCACATGATTAAAATATGCTGAATAGTGGCCTTTATGCCTTAAAGGGTCACAATAAAAAAAAAAATTCTAGATAATCCTTTAAGAAGTGTTTAGGTAAAATATTAATCACCACCGGATTGTACACCCTGGAAATGTTACCATGAGCTCCAGGTGATAAAATATTCACACATATCGAGTCGGGTGTCAAAACAGAAGAAGGCGAAATAATAAGAAAATACTAAATGTGTAAGGAGCATAAGAGTAAAAGTTACTTGAAGCATAGGAAGGCCCTTTAAAAGATACATCACTGAATTCAATGACCAGAGACTATAAATAGGTGCTGGTGCAACTGAATCCAACCTGATCATGGCTTCTCTAACTCTTTTGTTAATATATTTCTTCTTTAAATAAAGTTGATTATTTTTTACTTTTCAGAGTCAAAAATGACACTGGATTGCATCAACGATTATGTTTCTAAGATGTCCTGCCAATTGTATTTTGATGAACATTACAACTGTGCTGACTACAAGATTAACATGTCTATTTTTAAAGTTCAAAAGTGAGTTGGAATGCAGAATACTTTTTATTTTATCTTTTTGTTATTTTCATTTCCTAAGCTCAGTTATCTGTCATCATATATTTAATTATACAGAATAATTGTTGTGTTGAATTTGAAGTATTAAAATCATCTTAAAAACATTTAAAGTGCAATGCTAATATAAAGTGTAACTGTCCAGAAGCAAATTCAAAATTTATTTACAATATTGTTCAACATAACATTCGGTATGGGCTGGCATGTGGAACAACAGAGCAAAATAACAACACACATGACTTTTCGCATGTTGGTAATGATTTTCACTCTGTAGCCAAGACTTTCTCTTTGTCTTACCTCATTTTAAAGCTTAAAAAGAACAAACAGTAAAGTAAACACATTTCAATTAGGAATCACATGATTCCCTTGCTCCACTCCTCAATCAAAAACCTGCATTTCACAGTACTGCATCACAGGAACATTTTGCACAAGAAAATGTTGCTTAAGCTGGGTTTAAAAGTTCTTGCATATTTTTCTTGTCCTTTGAAGTCAATTCCAGTTAGGTGAGGATGAAAGTAAAATGCAAGTTTTGTTAAGTTTAAGAGTTCTTTCTCTGGGAAAATTAACCTTATATCTCCTGTAAAGTGTTTAGACTTTTGAGCTTTGCCTACTTTTTTGCACTAAAGTGTCTTTTGCAACTAAATTCAGATTGATTTAATTCATCATTAGCGAATGTCTTGGTACTGAAAAATATCAGTAAAAAGGTATAAACACAATATGAGAGTTACAAAGAGTATGTTGTGAATCAAAACAAGTAAAAACATGTAAAACTTTAAACTATATCACAGCTCTAATATGCCCTTTGTTCTGCTTTTCAGATCATTTAATTGCAGTTTTAAGACCACTGATTTTGAGGGATGTCAGTGCATTATGGATGATGTGCCTGGCTTTAATATCGGGGAGGTGTTCAATGCCAATGTGACAAGACATGGAAAGGTTTTGCTTAACAAAGAGATCTATACTGAACACACCAGTAAGTAATGATGAATTAGGATTTAAATGGTGTGTTTACTTTTAAAATGGGATATATCTGGTATGTGTGTTTATATTTTCTCATTATTTTATTGATACACAACCATCGCTAATTGACATTAAATACAGTGGGTCCTATCTTATACCCTGCATATTATCATTACAATAGCACAGACACACTGACACGTCTTAAATCAAGCTCATGGTGTGCAGTTGAGGGATCATAAAAATTCACTAATATATGGCCCATTATTCTATTTTTTCAAAAAGTGGCACAAATTCCGATTGTCATACTTGTAAAACATTTTCCAAAGCGACTTTAAAGCATCCCAACTTGAGAACATCCAGAGCACATGGACAGCACACCTGAAGCAATGAGGGTTAAGGGCCTTGCTCAAGGGCCCACATGTGAACCCTCAAGCATAGGATTAATAGCCCAACACCCTAACCACTTATCTTGTTATGAATCAAAATAATGTTTGCCCAGTGAGCATACAGATGTGTGTAACTTCAGGCTGAGATATAACACTGCTGACACACTGCAGGTACAGGTGCTGAATGTGAGCCAAAGGTGGACCTCATATAAATTATTCAGCTCATATGTCACAAAACACATCTAGTCTATTTCTATATCTGGCAGACATATGACAGTACTACCTACATGTAAGCCATATATGATCCATAAATTAAAAAAACTCAAATGGCCAAACGTGTCAAAATAGATCTGGTTGAGATTTGGCAGTGCTACCTCTTTGTGAAACTTGGCTGACATGTGCCACTTAACTGGTGTGTTTGTGACCCACATATTGCAACTGTGAACAGTATACCCAACTGCTGTCAATTAATGTGGAAATTGAGCAATATGTTGGTATTTGAGTTTTATGAGTATTATGGTTCTGACATTAAATCACCGGCAAATTCTAAAATCTTTACTACTGAGCATTTGATATTTGATCAATTTAAAATTAATTGGTTCACTATTTACTCATGTAGAAATCTATCACCTGTAAAAAATGAATTATTCAATTATTATAGACATAAAACACTCAGTAATATAAACTCAAAGTTATATAAACTCAAATTATAAAGCTGAAATACATTACAGTGACTATGGTAAATATGTGATTACTCAAGTTGCTGTAGTAAATATATGTCATCTCTGTTTTCTTTAGTTAAACCAAACCGTCCTGTCATAGTGTCATTAAAAAAAAAAGAACGAGGAAACTTTCATGTTACCTGGCAAACCACACCTTTGTATAAAGATTTAATATCTGAAGTTACTTACAGCCTGGAAGGAAGCACACAAAGTGTGAGTAAACTATTTATTTGAGAGTAAATAATTTGCATTTATGCTGGAAATCATCATTAGATTAGATTATACTTGTTGCAAAAAATGCAATTTGTTGTTCTGCAATTCTAATACACTGCTAACCACAAAAATGCTAAATAATCAGTTGAAAAATTCATTCATTCATTATCTCCCGCTTTATCCTCTATTAGGGTCGCGGTGGGGTTCCCCATGCCCATCCAGGGGAGAACGTCTCGGGCGCTGGGCAGATACATGCAGGACAGGGCGCCAATCTATGGCACACACTCATACACACAGACACACTCTATATGGGGCAATTTGGAGAATTCAATTGACCTTGATCGATGTTTTTGGACTGTGGGAGGAAACCGGAGAACCCGGAGGAAACCCACACGGACATGGGGAGAACATGTAAACTCCACCCAGATGGGGATTCAAACCGGGAATCCCTAGTGCTGAGAGGCGAACGTGCTAACCACTAAGCCACTGTACCGCCCTGATTCAAAACATTCAAAGTTTATTTTTATTATTAATTTTTAGTTTATTATATTGATATGACAGGGATTAATCAAACACAGGAACAGGTGTTATTACCAGTTTACAGGTACACAAAATCATGAATACAGGTAAACCAAGAATTTACACTAAATCACATTTAATTGCAAACTGCTGCTGGATGATATGTCAGCCAGGGGGGGCTGGGCAGATACATCCAGGACAGGGACAATCTATCGCTGGGCAAACACACACAAAGAAATTGGAATGACTTACTTGGGTCAATCATATGTGTCTTAATTGCTTTTTGCCCGGCTAAAGTCACTGTTTAGGTCTTAAATATTGGTCACCTGTAAACGTTTCATTTGAACTACAAATTTGACTTATTTTATGGTCCTGTTTAAATAATCAATTTATTACAAATCAGTTATTTTCAATAGCAATTTGTCAATAGCATTTACAAAATCATTCATGTCTTTATGATCTATATTTCAATATTTTTATTTTGCTATGCTTTATTGCCTAATGAATGTGGTTTCCTTAAAACAATATGTGTGATTATGAATTTAAGAACAATAATGTGCATAGGAATAATTTTTATCAACATATTTATATTTTGTAATAAAATTCTGAAAATCTTAAAAAATACTAAAAAACTTAATAACAGTGTTAAATCTGCTTTTTTTACCCAGATGATCATGAATCTGAGCAAAGGTGTCCTGAATTGTGAGCTTGTGGGGCAACATCTGCATCCTAATTCCATTTACACTTTGAAAGTAAGAGTAAAAATGTGGAATATTGGCATATTTAGTGACTATAGCAAACCGCGTTCGTTTACCACATGTAAGTTTTATTTTTCATTTGATTATCAAAATAATAGTTAATCTAATTCATGTTTATTAGATTTTTTTCTATTTTCTGTGTACCCAGCCTCATCTTTAGAAGACAATCTCATTATTATAATTCCCATTATATGTTTCATTCTGCTCTTCTTTATCTCCACCATCTTCTACTTGTACAACCGGTAATACTTATTCTATTTTTAATACAAAAGATTTTAATTATCACTGTAATCTGATGTTTTTTGAACATGCAAACCGCAGCTATAAAAGTCACCTTTTATGTTTGTGACCTGCTATATTTTAAGAAGATTAATATATAATATCACAAATGCGTGGCCTTTATAATCCATAACATTATACAGTGTAGTTTTTAATGCCTGTTTTAACTGTTTTAAAAAGAGTATTGGATGTAACAAAATCTTTAATATTCACCATAATTATTTCTAAATTTTATAATTGACCTACAATGCATTAATGTTAAACTTACTTGTACAACTATTTGGAGCTCTGTATTAATTATGTTCTTGTAATGTAAAATTACCTGTATTCACAATATTGATGCAAGCATTTAAACCTGTAAATGTGCTTGTGTATTTTTTAAATACATATTATGAACTTTAATGAGATGTGAACTGCAAAGGTTTCTAACCCAGGGAAGGCCAAGTCAGTTTGGATGGGGCTGCAAATACATTTTCAAGAACACTACTTTCTAGGGGTTGTAATACTTGGTGTCAATTATATAGTGCTATAAAATTTGTAAGCTAGGTTTTTAAGTTTTTGTTTGTGTTTTTGCATAATTAATATTACTTGACAAAGGTTGATGTGCACAATTTGTAATGTAAAATTTAAATGTGCTTTTATGTATAAATTCATTCATTATCTTCCACTTTATCCTATATTAGGGTCGTGGTGGGGTTCCCCATGCCCATCCACACACACACACAGACACGCACACAAACACACTCTACATGGGGCAATTTGGAGAACTCAATTAACTTGATCCATGTTTTTGGACTGTGGGAGGAAACCGGAGAACCCGGAGGAAACCCACGCGGACACAGTGAGAACATGGAAACTCCACCCAGATGTGGATTCGAATCAGGAATCCCTAGTGCTGAGAGGCGAACGTACTAACCACTAAGCTTTATGTATAAATACCATTAATATTTCTTGAACCAGTTTAAAATGCTAGTCAACAGTCAGAAGCACTTGATGTACATCTTGATGTCCTGTTTTTACTGTATATACTGAATAAAATTGTATATAATAAAATGAATTGAAAAAGAGGTGAATAACATCTTTTCATTACAGGATTTTAAAAGTGTGCTGGGAAAAGGTCCCCACTCCCAAACTAGCTACTAATTTTGTAAAACAGGTAAGCAACTGACTTTTTATTCATTCAGTCACTCGTACATTAGTTTCCACTTAACCCAGCCACAGACACACACAAACACATGGGGCAATTTAGAGAATTCAATTTACCTTGAATCCATGTTTTTTGGATGTGGGAGGAAACCAGAGAACCTGGAGGAAACATGTGGATATGGGGAGAACATGGAAACCCAAACAGATTGGAATTCGAACCCGGATCCCCAGCGCTGAGTGGCAAATGTGCTAACCACTAAGCCATTGTGCCACTCCTGACTTTTTAATCTTATATTTCACATTTAGACTTGCAGCCCCTGTTCAGCTGTTGTTTTTTCTGTCTGTAAAAAGCCAACTTATTATAAGTATGGTGTTTGGTTGGTATGATGTTACAAGCTAAGCCAAAAGGCAAGATTAGACAATAAACACATCATAAAATGAGATAAAACAAGATAAAATGTCATAATACAACATGACCTAAATATTTCTTGGCCACCAAGGTGGTAAGTTGTCTTTGGCTCACTTTCAGAAAGTCATTTAAAAACATATAAAGAATACATTACATCATGCTTTAGTGATCATAGGAAATTGGTTACCCGTGAAGCATGGTATGAAGGACTTTATTAGTCATTTAGTTTATAAATAGCATTAGATTGGTTGAAGAGATATTGTGAGCAATCAAACACAATTCCTTTTTCCTAGGATACTTCAGGTGGAAGACCTGGCCCATGTAAAAATTATAGCTCTTACTAAACTAATGATTTGAGACTCCACATAACATCAAAAGCCTGAAGTATATTTTAAATGCTAAACTTAAGATTAACTTCAGATTTTTGATGTGATAAAGAGGCTTAAATAATCTGTTTGTAGAACTTTTTCTTTAGTTCAAAACAGCTTTGGTTGCGTGGATTGTTTTGGTCACTATCCCTAACAGTAAAAATTATATCTGCCTGAAACTAATACAATACTAATATACAGAAGACCTGAAGCAGCCACTGTTGGATGTCTTTCAGCCTTGTTTTCTTTGCACAGGTTCCACTTCTGCTTACATTTAAACACGAATTTTCCCCTGTCTGGGTAGATTCCTCCAATCGGGAACCCAGTGGCAAAAAGATAAGGTAAAACCTATGATTTAACAAGATTCAGTAATTGCAGAATATGTAAAAGTTAACTGCATGCCGTTTCCAACAATCGAAATTCTTTTATGTCAACAGAAATGAGGCTTGTAAAACTGCGCTCACCCAGTTTGGTGTTCATGGATACAATGATCCAGCTGAAGTAGCCATTTCTCCACCAGAATATGAAAGTGTGATTGATAATTCTCAGAGTGAGAAATTTGAAAGTGAAAACTCTGCTCAGTGCTCTAGTACATCCTGTATGAACACGGAGGACAGCTCTGCTTCAGGTTTTAGCAACATGTCATATTCATTACTAAAAAACACATCTCAAGAAAGTCACTCGATTGAAGACCTATGCAAATACTTAAACGTGACTGAAAATTCATTCTCTGCATGGTCTAAACCCATGGACCCACAGAGCGAAGTAGATGGTGGTTATGGTTTTTGTAATGCCTCTAGAAGCTCTAGTCCAACTGAGTTTATTGAGACGGACATGGTCAATGATAATTCCAGGAATGAACTGATCATGGAAAAGCTGCGGGATGCTTCTGTAAGCAAAAGCGATAGCTTACCAGTTGATTATGGATATCAAGATTTTCATATCTGGGACATGGTGCCAAAATTAGAATAAACAACAGTTACCTAATACAGGGTTAATTATACTTGCAGCCACATTAAGCCATTTATTTTGCATACTTCTCATGAAATTCAAATTTCTTTCAAGCTCAGGGTTTCAAATAACAGCAAAGACTTTTCCTTTCCAGTATTGCTGCTGTAGTTGTTTGGGTTTGATCCTTATCTTGTTGTGTTGTCCCAGTGTCCTTGGAAATTGGCTTCAGCCACTCCAAAGCATGTACATACATGTGGTCTAATTCCTTAAATAAAAAAATACCAAATACAATATAAGGTCAAAATTATAAGGTAATTCTTTGAGGTGAGCTTCATAACAAACATGGTTTTAGTGTTTGATGTCAAGTAGCTTAAAAAGCTCACAACTGATCTCCACCTAAACTATATATATACACCAAGGACACATCTGAAAATCACCCACCTTGTTTTACACCACTGACTGAGTTGTATATAAAGAGTAGGAGCTAACAGTTTTTTTTTTATTCTTGTATGAGCCTAAACTTTTCTTTTACTGTATAATCCAAACCACACAGAAAAGCTGTGCACCATCTAATTTTAAACTGATTTTACACTGTAAAAATAAAATGTAGTCATTATGTACAGTGCATAATTTATTAAATTAACCTTTTTCTGTTTGTGCGAAATAATCAAATACTATTAAAGACACATTTTGTGCTATAGTTATTTGCTATTTTTACTCAATGTACCTTCTTTTACTATTAGGTAACATTTTAGTGATGTTGCATGCATGTGGTTTATTTTTTGTTTACAGCACTGAGTCAAATTTAACCTGTGTTACCTGTAGCTGTTGTGCAGTCTGTAAAACAGGCTTTTCAACTTAACAGCACCATGTGACTGAAACATCATGAAAATCAAGATTTGTTTTTACCTCTGTGACAGTTTAGATGATATCTGACTTTGTTACTGTGACAAAAGTATAAACATGAGTTATATGTCTCCTGCAATACAGGTGCTGTTCCTAGTAAATATATATATATATGGGTGTGTGGTGCAATATACAAACATATGTATACCACATTTCCTAGAGGCATCTTTAGTAGATACCAGTCCATTCTTGGCCCGGCTTTGCCCGGGCTTGTGATGACTTTTCCTCCGAACAATATAAATGTTAAATAAACTTAAGGATTTAAAAAAAAAACCTTAAAAAAATCACTGATGTTGCTGCTCGAACCACTTAGAGGTGGTGAGACATCTTGTCCTTCTCATGGTAAATGAAGCAACAGTGTGGATTTGTATGGGGAACAAGTGAATGAACACACAAACACACACAATATAAACTGAGAAATGTATTCCTTCTTTGCAGCTTTCAACAGGAAATGATTCATTAAGATGGCTTTTCACAAGATCCATAGGATTGTGAGAATTTGTTGATGTTTAAAGGCAAAACGTTGATCAAAAAGTGCCCATAGTTTTCCCATTTTCATTGTTCGTGTTGTTTAAGACATGGCTCTCTGTTGATGTACAATTAACCTTATTAATACATGCCTTTATGGACATTGCATTTGAAGACAGTCGTGTTTTAGCAAGGTAACTCAACAAGTCACAAAGCAGATATTTTAGAATTGTCTGAATAGTTTTTTTTTAATTAAGGTAGCATTACCTATAACTCATCATATAGTTAAAAGTAGTTTGGGGAAAAAAAAATCAAAACAAGTGCTTTACATTTTTTTGCAACTGGGAGTCAAAAAAGCTGCCTATGCAACATTGTTTAAAAAGAATTCATGACTCAGGGACCATTTCTATTTTAAAATAATTTTTACTTTTTATTTTTACTATTAAATTATCAGTGTAAAACATAATAGGCATCACTGGCTGTAAAATCAAGTACATTTTGCAGGCAAAAATAAATATAAACATAAACATATTTAATAAACTGATGGTGCTTTGTAGCATGAATGCTATGCAATTACAATTTACTAATAACATTACGGCAGCATGGTGGCTTAGTGGTTAGCACGTTCGCCTCTCAGCGCTAGGGATTCCCCGTTTGAATCCCTATCTGGGTGGAGTTTCCATGTTCTCCCCGTGTCTGGGTGGGTTTCCTCCGGGTTCCTCCCACAGTGCAAAAACATGGATCGAGTGAATTGAATTCTCAAAATTGCCCCATATAGAGTGTATCTGTGTGAGTGAGTGTGTGCCCAGCGATGGATTGACACCCTGTCCTGGGTCTATCTGCCCAGCGCCTGAGATGTTCTCCCCTGGATGGGCATGGGGAACCCCACTGCGACCCTAATAGAGGACAAAGTGGGAGATAATGAATGAATGAATAATAACATTACTATACATGAAAGTGTTTTTACACGTGAACCTCTTAGCTGTTAATGCTACTTAATTTTTCTATGACATAAAAAAGCACCATATAAAATCATCCTTAACAATTAAAAAATTGTTTAAAAAAACTTTAACCAAACAAGTATGTGCAGTTATTTTGGTTAGAATACAATTACTTTTTTCATTCTTGTTGTTATAAAAATGACAGCTTGACTTGGGTGTACATTCATTCCTTCATTATCCTCTGCTTTCTATACAAGGGTCACGGGGGGGTTCCCCATGCCCATCCACGGGAGAACGTCTCAGGCGCTGGGCAGATACACCCAGGACAGGGCGCCAATCCATCGCCGGGCACACACTCACTCACACAGACACATACACACTCTATATGGGGCAATTTGGAGAACTCAATTGACTTGATCCATGTTTTTGGACTGTGGGAGGAAACCGGAGAAGCCAGAGGAAACCCACGCGGACACGGGGAGAATATAGAAACTCCATTGGGCATACATTTTAATTAGTAAAATACACACATGCACATGTCAAACATGAATCATGAGTCAAAACATGTATCACTTGGTGTGTAAGGTTAATTAGAGGAATTTAACTTACTCTTTATAGTTATGAAAGGGTAGAAATTGTCTCAATAATATGTAAAAACGGTTATTCTGGGTTCTTCTCCTATGTGGTTTTAGTAAAATACTTACCAAGTTATGTATTCACAAGTAGTAACTATCTTTAATCATTAAGCATTACAAGCAGTTGAGAATCTTCAGCATTGGTGTTGACTCTGTCAGGGTTTAGCATTGAGTACCAGGAGGCACCAGCCAGTGCTGGTGGTGGTGGAGTCGAATGGGTGGATGTGGAGGACGGAACTGAATTGCTCTCCCCTATTGTGGTGCTGGCAGTTAAGGCCACCTTCTCGATTAAGAGCTGATGACCAAAATACAAAAAAGTGAGCACTGATGGAGGATTAAGGATTACCAACACTTCAACCTTTATTAAATAATAAAATGACAAAGAAATAATACTTATTATTTACATATATCTAAACAGAGACATGTTTGCCATGTGATCACATCACCATTCCTTTAAATTACCGGTACCTTTTTATTAGTTGGGGAATTGAAGATACCAATTGTTGCAGATATGCCCATTTCTAAAACGTACAAGACCTGAGTCGCTCAACAGCTGATGGCACTGTTGTCTGTTACAGTGTGCCATATATTTTTATGAGGAAACAGATGTGAACTGTACACGCAATTATTGTAAACACAATTATTATGACATTGACCTGATGAAATGGACATGGAGTTCCTGGGAAAAGGTGTCATCTTTATACTATTACAAGCCAATGAGTCAAGGATCAATTTACATTTATACAGCTTTCCCATATGCATCAACATGCTATCAGAAAAGCAGTTTATTGTATTTGTAATTCAATGGCTTTTTTTATCAAAAAAGTGAAACTTGGAGTCACCTGACCACAGAATATATTTTGTCTTTATTTCAGTAAATCTCAGATGACTTTAGGCTCATCTGATGATTCTGTATAAAGGTAATAAATGATGTACTTTACCCATAATACAATTTCAAAGATTTAATTCCTAATGCTGTGGCACACTACGTTAACAATAACTTTCCATCATTTTACTCCAGAGAACAGTACTGCTTAAGTTCATTCTTGGGGCTTTCCTCTCTTGGCCTAAAGTCCCAAATTATTTGCAATCATGCACTGAGAAATCAATTTTTAAAACAACAATTTACAAAGTTTGGCGCAGCGTGGTGATTCATGACCTTCCTTGCTTGCAAAGACTAGACATCTACTAAATGCTCATCTTATACTTTTGATGACCATACTAGTTTTTGATAAACTGCTCCTTTTTTAGAACACTGTTGCGATATTGAGTGTATTGCAGGATTCAGTTTCTAAATTTTTTTATATAGAACATACAATTGGGTCTGTTTATAAAAAAAAGTCATTTTGTCTGTTAAATAATGTTTTAAGTGAAGAATTATGTTTAATGTTTATTGCATTCCTAGGATGTGTCGCAAATTTGTATTGTCCCTAGTCATTAGGGTTTGTACAAGGTGGAACACTATGGTAAATGTATTGGACATGCATGGACATGTTTAAAAATTTCAGTAACATTGTTGTGTCTAATACAATTGTACCAGTGCAACACACACAAATACACCATTACTACGGTACTGAATATCATTCACCAAACAATACCTGTGCTGTGGTGGTCCTAATTATTAGAGAACAGAACAAAGACGATCTGAATGTTTTCCACTTGTAAAAAAAAATCTTCTTCATGGTTAGACAGAATGATGAACTTAAATATATTTAAAATTGACCTTCTAATTCTTAATAGATTAACTAAAAAAAAATTGCAGATGTCTTTTCTTCTAGGTATTGTGCCAACATTGTGTTACACTTGCTAATAGTTAATCAAGAAAGTGCATTTAATTATCTGTTTACTTTTGGCTACTTTCCCTTTAATTCCCTTGACGGAATACTTTTTTTTTTTTTACACACTGCTTCTCTATGCAAAAACTTATTTTTGACCAAGATGAAATTGTTGGCTAAATGGCTTCAATTTCAACTCTAAAATACCTTGGTATATTGAGAAATTCAAGGCTGACTTAATGACTATTTCTTTGGCTGCAATATCTAGACTCTAGACTTTGTGATAGGCAGTAATTATCCAAATGAAGACACTTACATATTTGCTTTGTTAAATCCAGGTAGTGACTTTTTTGGTGAGGCAGTACTTTATAGTGTGTATATAAAATACACAGTCTAATCTAAATAATTCAAAAGCCCCCAACA
This sequence comes from Corydoras sp. C115, assembly GCA_019802505.1. Lineage (NCBI taxonomy): Eukaryota > Metazoa > Chordata > Actinopteri > Siluriformes > Callichthyidae > Corydoras > Corydoras sp. C115. Next base: position 40,168 of record JAFMOC010000925.1, on the reverse strand, counting down.
ATGTAATAATTTGATGGTAAAGCAATAATGAAAAAAAGAAGCACACCAACATAATAAGCATATGGCAAACACATAAGGATCACAAGTGACAGCTCTCAATTTGACAAATATTATTACATTTCTAAATGTTAATCTGATTTTGTTGCATTATTTTCTAATTTAATAAGCTGGCATTCAAGTGATGATCATAAGTAGGAATATTGTTATGTATTTATTTTAATACACATATACAAGTGTTGCTGTAAATGTGTTGCTGTTTAAAGCCAAAAACAAAAGTGTTTTTTGAAGTTCTATGTGACTGCAGGTTTTTTTTTGCTATTTTTGCCACATTATTCATCAATTTCAGAATTTTAATTACAATTGTATTTAATTTTTAAAATAAACAGTCACGCATAGCATAATATTCCTATTTTAATGATGACAATTAGTTTTCAGTTATTTGCATAACTGAACTTATTGAAGATATTTAAAAGCCCATAAATATTCCCAAATATTTGAATTTTAATAATAATGTTTACAATAATGCACCTCAGAACCTGTGCTTCTTATTCTTATTTTATTGTGCATACATATTGTCTGTCTGCAAGAGGGGATATTTATTGCACCACACATTACCAGTCACATCATCTGTTATTTAAAATTTTTAATGGAACTTTCAACTACAAAGTACAGCTCAGTTCCATAGTCAGTAAAAATCTGTGAGCTTAGTAATTGTAACTGTAACTTAGTAACTGAAATTATGTGCATTATGAAATACATGGAGTTCTGAGCTGTAATTATCCGATACGGTTAAAATGGAAAATATGGAGAAGTTATAAGTCAAACCATTAAAGACAAATATGTGATGGGAAACAGGAGCTGGTCTGACCTGTCTAAGACGCTGCCTGTAAAGCTTGTCTGATTCAAGAGGAGATTTCTCTGGAATCGGGACCTTCCAGCGGTCCAATTCTGCTTGCAATTCCATTCCGTCCATCAGCACCACTGGATCAAGTCTTTTGTGGTTAATCAGCTCCACCAAACACTCCTTATAATGCAGGCTTAAGCAAAAAGGGTCAAATTGTAGCATTTGGGATATAGAAAAATCTATTTCACCATTTTATTTCACTTATATTTTTATTATTTGTCATTTTGGTTTTCACCTAATAATATCATTATTGGGCCTGACCACATGTCTAACCTTCTAAGAAGACTTTTGCCCATAATTCTAAAATTCACCAATAAAGCAATAAGAAAGTTCAGGCACTGATTTGGATATCCTGCTACACAACCAACAATGCAGATTGAAAAAGAAATAAACATATACAAATCACAAGTCTATAAGTCTTTGTAAATGCGACCACGTTCTAGAACTGTGCATTATTTGAAAGTGCAGGCATGTCAAGGTTTTTATTTGACATAATAGTTGTTTCAATCTAGTGCTATCCTGAATTTGAGCAAATTATTTCCAAATTAACTACGGTTTATAGCGATTAATTAGAATTATGGTCACATTTAATGATGTTTCTATGAATTTTATGAAGTAACTTGAATTGTTTTTACTCTGTTCAAGATTTAAGATAAATTTAGTTGAGATTTCACGATGAGGATGTACTCAGATCATTATGGTTCTGCAAGAAAAGGAAGTGAAGGTAAAACTCACGTGCAGTAACCATTGTATTCAGGGAATGCTGCGTGCCCACATGGCTCTTCTTTCATGCTTCCTGGCTCTTTGAGTTCCATCACGGTACATACTCCTACCACAATTAAAAAAAGTTAAACTCACTACACATTCACAATTCTGCTTTCACAACTTTCTGTGCATACTGTACCTTTTTTATTATTATTAATCATCAGCACTTTTTCTTTATTTATTGAGGAAGGAAGAATTTGGGCTCTTCTCTTCCCATTTTACTTCTGTCCAATCAAGTGTCTCTATTTAGTGTTTCTATTTATACAGTGTACAGTGTAATACAGTGTAATACACTCTGACAAACATGCTCCTGTCCCCTACTTAATAGTTATCAGGCTCCCATAAGTGGCTAGTTTTACTAACTTTGACAGGGAAAACAGTTTTCTATCACTCCAGTCTTGCTAACAATTCGGAGATGATGGTGTGAATGGTGCTTTGATTTAAAGAGAAATGTGCAAGTTTACAAGCAAAGCAATAGTACCTGTAGGATGTTTCTCTACATTATTGCTCTTCTGTTTGGATAAAAATGGGTGGGATACTTTATAAAGCTGGAAAAGACCAAATGGGTATTAAATTAGTTGGTAGGTGAAAATCAACCATCAAGCATTTACAAATTAGTAAGTCATTGTTAATATGATCAGTCCTAATGATTTTTTTTACTTAGCATAGCAACATGGCTTGATTGGTTGATGAAAGGTGATCAAACCTGCAGCAAACCATAAAGTCTTGATGCACTCCAGTCTCTGAGGTGATACAAGCAGTCCCGGGGGTGATGGGCATGTAAACCCTTTGCAGCACACTCAGCTGAGAAGTCACATGCCTGCACAATTCAGACAAAAATCCATTAAAGCATGTAGTCACCTTAACCCCTTACACTTAATGCCACAGGCTTTAATAACCTTAGTGACAGTAGTATTACGACACACCTCTTAATAATTAATTCAGTTGCTTCATTCACATCTATTAACACTGGTGGAGAAAATCAAACACCTAGTCTCAAATTTGAGGAAATTGTATGGTCCAATTTTGTGAGACCATTTTGTGGAGGCCCATTTTTGTTTGAATATGACCATGCACAAATCACAGTTTATTTAGGCATGGGATAACTTGACCTGCCCAAATAGAACATTACAGTACATTTACTCATTTATCAGATGCTTTTATCCAAAGTGACTTACAAATGAGAACACCACAAGTCAGTAGTTAAGGAAAAAACAGCTACACTGTAGAATTATCAAATCATTATTCAATCCATAAGGATTAAAAGAATGTAAGTATTTTACTGTAAATAATGTGGTTAAAACAAAAAAGTTTTACTATAGGATGTCAAATAAGCTTATATTGGCATCATGGCCAGGCATGTACATATTCATCTGATCATAAAACCTATAGGAAACCTCATGACAGTAATACTTACAGAACCTATTCTGAATGGTCGACTGCAACCTCCACAGAATTCGTACTGGCATTGAGTGCATTTAAAATGTAAACACCCGCCTTTGGACAAAAAGAACCGGAATTTGCATTTTGGGCAATCTGTGGAAAGATATCCTTACAATCAGTAAATTGTACTAGCAATTAATATTGCATTATACATACACAGCTACATGGACGAAATATATCAAGAATTTTACAAAAAACATAGCATGGTTTGCCATATGGTTTATTGTTATTTTTTTATTACCTTAATTGTTTAAGTGTCGTATATGTAGTGTACATATGTGTGTGAGCACACACACACACACACACACACACACACACACCCTTACAGATTTCTTTTGTGTACCTACAATATTCAGATTATCAAACACAATAAAATGCAGTTTATTAATGATGATTTCATTGTGTTTATTGTGTCATTATGTGATAAAGTAACTGCCCCATAAACCCAGTAACTGGCTGGTGACTTGGTGGCAAAAACTGCATTTATGTATTTGCAATAACTAGCAAGAAGTCTTTTACTGGTCTGTGAAGGAATTTCGATCCACTCTTATTTGCAGGAATTGTTTTACTTTAGACACATTGGAGGGTTTTTGAGCATGAACAGCCTGTTTAAGGTCATGCCACAGCATCTCAATTAGTAGCAAACACGCCTCAGACCATTACACTACCATTGCGTTTGATGGTCGGTATGATGTTTTGTTTCTGAAATGCTGTAGTACTTTTATGTCAAATTTAACTGGACACATACCCTCAAATTGTTCTTCATATTATGAGTCTAAAAACATTTCCCCCAAAGTCTTGGGGATCATCTAGATGTTTGTGACAAATGTGGAAATGGTCAGCAGTGATTTTTGCCTTGGACTCATTGTTAAATCATGAACACTGAAGCAGGTAAGACCAGTGCTGTCGTGCTTCAGCTGTTGTTGTGCCTAATAGCGGTGTTTTCACTGAAGTCCTAAAAATATCTTTGTTTGTTCATTTGGATTTTAACACCATGAATTACCTTTCAGCATTTCTCATGGAAGAAGGTGAGTTGTAACTTAAATAGAAATTATTACAAAGGTACAACTGAACCTTTACTCCGACAGAGTCAAGAAAAGTTTAATTTCTTTGGCCATTTTCGGTTTACAGCATGTTTTATGTCTTCAGGAATTTTGTTTGTTTCTGACTTGCTTACATTTATTGCATCCTAAGATTAGGTGTTTTATTGTGTTATTCATATTGCAAGTGTCACAAGTTAGTAGAGGTTGTCCCTTTATGAGAGTTGAGGCGTCAATACAGTGTGACCTATTCAGCAACTAGTACATCTTGTTTGAACCTTTTGATGTCAAAGATTTGTGGTTGGACTGTTTATGTTTGAGTTTTTCTCTTGAAGTTTGCTATTCTACTGGCATTCCCACTCCAGTTACCATAGTTCTATGATGTATGATTGCCTTGTTGGCTTGAAGTCAGTAACTAAGTTCTTTAGTACAGCATTCAGGAGTTTTAAATGACTTTGTAATATTTTCAAGACTGATGTCAATGTCTTGGTTTCTTATCCATTTATAAATTTCTTGATATAGTGGCTTAATGTGTTGTTTTTTTAATTATTTTAGCTTGTTTATGTAAGACAGGTTTTATTTTTGTCAAGACACCATATTCAACCATATTCAGAGTTGTTCTTAGCTAATTTTAATACTAAAACGTATTGGGGCTTACAGGATTAAGTCTATGAAAATTTTTAATAATAGGGAGGGATTTGAGCTAAATAAACATTTGTTAAAGGGCTAGCAAATAAAGGTTATTTCATTTTATATTTATAATAGAGGTTACCAGGTGATGGTGTTCATTTTAAATAAATACTGATGTCAAACTTCTGTTCCTCTTTATTCATTTAGCACCAAAAATACTAAATAGAATTAACTGTAAGTCTGTTTTAAAGACAGATATTTCAGTATCAAACCTATGTTGTTCCTGCTGAGAAGCATTTCAAGACGTGCATTCTGAAACTCATGGTTGTTGAGATGCAGCCAATCCTTATACTTCTCGCAAGAAAGTCCTTCATGCTGGGCAGCCCACTGGAAACCATAATATAATATAAACATGATGGGAAATGGTGTATTAAAAAAAATCTAAATATAATAAAAAACTTTAAACAGAACATATTTAAAATTAAACTAATAAAGGACCAGCTAGTGTAAATTGTTTATGAAATAGATACATAAGGATATTAGGAATTACACTAAAATAAGAAACACACTGAAGAAAAACTACATCAAAACATTAAACAAACAATTTTGTTTTTAAACAGATTGCATTTATTAATTTGACTTTTTAACTTGTAGAGGTTCTGAAAACTAATAGCTTGAAATATTTTTGCATTATTATTACTAACAATATCAAAATACGGGGTAATTTCTTATTTAAAAATATATTGTGGACTTTTATTTTACCAAAAAAATACATACAGGGCTTTTGCACTTAAAGCATGTGCTCTTCTTGCAGCTTGGACAGTCCATCCTTAATCTGTCAGCCTCATGGAGAAGCCCAAATGAACACTAGGAAGAACAATTTTAATAAACAAAAAAACGAAAAAAAACATAAAACTTTTGAATATCATATTAAATTTATTATATTCTCTTTAGTAACGACATAATTATAAAAAATATATACTATGTAGAACTGAAGTATTATAAACAAAAAGTTATAGCTTAATAAAATATTAAAGTAACAGATCTGTTTCGGGTAATTGAGTTGTGTTGTTGTCACGCTACATTATAAAAGTTAATAAATAATAGGCTTGATTTTTTTAGTAAGTTGGCAGACAGAATGTTTTAAAGTCCTATTTCTGCAACCATTGCATTTTAAATCATCAAATTTATTTTAATTTGATTCGTTAGCCTGTTTGTTTTAGAAGCGGTCATGCAAGCCAATCCAAAACACTACTTCCTCTATTTTTCCACAAATGAGCTTGCAACAATACCTTTCCTTCTCCATAATTAGAAAAATGTTCCTCTGGGTGTTATCAATCTATAAACCATTGTTGTTTTAGACACCCAAAGCTTTTATTTATTCAAACACACGTATGAAGAGGACACATTTGGGTAACTTCCAAAAATCAGAAAAGGTTTGATTTAATTTTTATTTACATTTACATTTGTAAGCAGACGCTTTTATCCAAAATGACTTACAAATGAGAACATTACAAGAAGTTATGGAGAAAACCAACTATACTGTAAATTCATCAAACCTGATTGTTATTCGATGCTGCGGCCCCTCCCCCATTTTTTTTTTTTTTTTTTTCTCTCTACAACAGGTATTTGTTAAAGAGATGCGTCTTCAGAAGTTAAAACTTAAAACTGTTTAGTGATTCTGCCTTACGGACAGAGTTGGGAAGAATGTTCCACCATTTTGCAGTGGTGAACGCCACGGAGTGAGAATTAGCTCCTCGGTGAGGTTGAATCGCCAGGCGGCAATCATCACTGGAGCGAGGTGAACGAGTCGGAGTATATTTTGAAAAGATAGAGTGAAGGTAGGAGGGGGAAGATCCAGAAATGGTTCTGTATGCCAGAGTCAGTGACTTGTACTGAATGCGAGCAGCTACAGGGAGCCAATGGAGGGAAGTGAGTAATGGAGTGACATGAGTTCGCTTGGGCTGGTTAAACATAAGTTGGGCTGCAGAGTTTTGAATTAGTTGAAGAGGTCTGATTGTGGAAGCTGGGATACCAGCAAGTAGCGCATAACAATAATCAAGCCGGGATAGGGCTAGGGCTTGAACAAGCAGTTGGGTAGCATGTTCAGTCAAAAAAGGGTCTGATCTTCCTTATGTTGTAAAGAAGGAATCTACAGGAATGGGCGGTTTTGATAACATGATCAGAGTTTAAGGTGGGAGTCTATTGTGAAACCAAGCTTCCAGACCGAATTGGTTGGGGAGATTGTGGAGCCATCAATTTGGAAGGTCAGATCGTGATGGATTGAGGGTTTAGCTGGGATAATGAGAAGCTCTGTTTTTTCTAAATTTTATTTGAGATGACGGGCCTTCATTTAATTATTTAATTATTTGCAATGAGTCTTAATAAGAATTTGTCAGTAGCAATATAACATTAATTAGTTTATGTGCTTAAAAAATGTATTTGCAAAGATAAGAGGTGTGTTAGGTTTTCTGTAAAACTACACTTTATTTAATCAGTATGGAAGACTTTGCCTTAATTCATTTGATTTTGGCAAACAAACTGTGTAGAATGACATCTTTCCAATAAATCTAATTCTTTAACTTGTCAGATATTATTCACATCATTATGAGTGGAACAAAAAATAATACCAGTATCCAAGAATAATTTTAAAAATAATAATTATAATCGGGCGGCACGGTGGCTTAGTGGTTAGCACGTTCGCCTCTCAGCGCTAGGGATTCCTGGTTCGAATCCCCACCTGGGTGGAGTTTCCATGTTCTCCCCGTGTCCGTGTGGGTTTCCTCCGGGTTCTCCGGTTTCCTCCCACAGTCCAAAAACATGGATCAAGTCAATTGAATTCTCAAAAAAAATTGCCCCATATAGAGTGTGTGTGTGTGTGTGAGAGAGTGAGTGTGTGCCCAGCGATGGATTGGCGCCCTGTCCTGGGTCTATCTGCCCAGCGCCCGAGATGTTCTCCCCTGGATGGGCATGGGGAACCCCACCGCGACCCTAATAGAGGATAAAGCGGGAGATAATGAATGAATGAATAATTATAATCAATAAAGACTTCTTCAAATCTAAATAATATTTTATATATTTTAACCTGACTTCCTTTCTGCTTATACTGCTAAGCAGGTTGAACAGTGTGCTGCAAATCAACTGTGCTATTTTTAACAACAAGCCACACTCAGACAGTGTTTTTAATTTAGCAAAATTTAAATCAGAAGCAAACAGGTACTTACGTGTGCACACCAGCGGAAGTTTGGCATTTCCTTCAGTGCTTGGTCTCTTAGCTTCCTCTGAAACAGCTCATGAATTTGTGTATCTAAGTAGTGTTTGATCTGCAGAAATATGTTAAAAAAAAAAATCCAATTTGAGTATATTCTTAAAAGTATGGGAACATCTGATCATCATACCCAAATAAACCGTAATGGCATGCAAAGTTAAACTAAAAGTCAACTAAATGTGCCATTTAAGCAGGGATGGGTGGATTGAGGTATGGCAGTGGGTTGTTCTTTTTAATATTTTTATATCTCCAGATATTTTACACATATATAGAAGTTTTACAATTTTCTCTGGATCCAACACTCCATTAATTAACATTCAAGGCCTGAAGATGGTAAAAAAATGTCCATGTAGATGGCAGTGATTTCCTGACTGAATCTCGTCCCATTAATACCAATTGCTTAAATGCCACTGTCTGTCTACCCAAGTACTGTTATTAAAATATGAATTTCTTTGCATGACCATAATTTGCTTATTCGGTTATTCCAAGCATAATACCACAAAGCATAAGCCACCTTAAGCTTTATAAACATGTCAATAAGTTCAGTGTACTTTGGCAGGAGATCAAATTAAATTTGCTATTATTATGCTATTAAACAAAGAATGCATATACATGCTGGCATCTGATAATTCAGTTTTCATGATATTAGTGTTAATAGTAAAATAGTGTTAAAATAGTTAAAATAACAGTGTTAATAAATAAAATGTAAATAAAGTGCCACATTGGTGTATTTTTTAATAAAAAAAAATCATATGTGATTTAACCAAATAATCAAAATGACATGTACTGACCTGTGTGTCAAGCAAGTTGAAGTACTCCATTGACTCTTCTCTACGTCCTGATCCACACACATCAGGCTTGTTGCATAGTGGGCACACTGCATGCTCAATGCTCTTCTCTTTAATAACTGAAGAGAAATAGGCCTTAAAGCAACTTTCACAGAATGTGCATGAGCAGTGTGTCATGGTAATCATCTGAAAATAGAGTAAAGTAGTAACATTAATTCAGTAATATACAGTATTATACTTAATATAAGTAAGTAAAAGTTAAAATTTTATGTACTATATTTTATGCAGTAATCAGTATGTGGAAATCCATCACAGTATGAGTTACCTTTTTTTATTTACCTGTTTTAAACAATAAGAAGCTTAAGATTATAACAAAAGAATGAAAATTACTTTTCAGCATTAGTCTTAGCATTATTTTGTCAAACTAAATTATTTGTGTAAAGTAATGTGTGAAGAAAATGTAATAACTTACAAAGAGCCTTAATCCAAGCTAGGTAAACACCTTTGGGTGGAATGTACAGTATATATTGTGGATGAACTAAAACAGAACTAGGCCTGAAGTTAAGGTGTTGCTTAGTGACAATGTACTGTTGTACAATGTGCTGTATAAATACATAAAAAATGTCCCAAAATTGCTGTCTATTATGAACAGGGGAAACCAAGAAGTGGCAGGAAGAGTTGAGGTTAGAATTAACATTGCAGTGAGGAAAAACAAGCAAGTGGTTGGAATGACAAATAAGGAAGATCATGATGGGGTGAGATGAAGAATAATGATCCACTATTGCGACCTCTAAAGCAAACCGCCAAAAAAAAACAAGATTGCTACTGAACAGTGATATGCGACTGTGATTGTACCAAAAAACTAATCCATGTTGTTTGTTGATTTTTATTAATTTTTATTAATAATATTAAACCTGTGCTGCTGCAAGATCACGCTTATACTTTCTTGCAATCTCATTGTTTTTATTATTATTATTTATGTTAAATAGTCTCTACAGTTTTATTTGAAAAGAACCTTGTCACAAGTACTTTTTGTAATATTTTAGTTTTTTACTATTTTGTCCTGTGCAATTTTAAAGTGAGTTCTGTTCTTTGATGTCTACCTAGACATCCAGCATGTACTGGTAATAACCTACCAAGATTTGCTGCAACACATCAGGGGTAAAAGGAAAGCAAACTACTGGATCTGACATTGTTCCAGCTACTGCATTAACCTTAGTAATTTATTACTGTTTAATGTAAATACGGTTAGTACAGCTAACAATAACCATTTTTCAAAAAAATTACATGTAGAATAAGTCAGCAATTTTGGATTTAACCAGATGTCTGATGACTAGCTCCTTAGGATGCACTGGACTGTTGTTTACAGGGGTACATGCAGGATGAGAAGCTCCAATAATTAAAGCATTTGAAACACCAGTCTCTCAGTGAGTAAATTAATAAGAAATGAAAACTGGTTGTACGCATCGCATAGCTTAGCTCCACTTGCCTGGCTCTAGTGCTGGGGAATCTAAAGTCATGGCATTTGGGCTGGCTAAACTGGTTCCTCATACATCTTTTCTAGTATTATCCTTTTCTTAACTGGAATTAGTTCTTTTAGCTCTGAAATATTTTATGTGAGGCCACAGAGTACAGGAATACATAACAAAATAAAGATGTTATATCTGGAGTAAAGAGTGTAAACTGCGCACATTTGTTAAGCTTATCAATATACAGAAATAAAGAATATTGAAAATGCCAGATGGAATCAGATCTAGTTGTTCAACCTTGCTTTCCAAAACCAATTTTTCTTTCTCAGTGACTTTAAAAATATTTTTAGCTTACTAATTAAGTCAAATATGAGAACAACAAGAATAAGTAACAGGGAAACTGCCGTATTATCTATGATGTTCATTTGATGGATTCATCTATTTACCTTGTGAATTTGTCACTGTCCTTATTTGTTTGTTTCTTTACTAGTGCTATTGAAAAAGTCAGAAAATAATTTCACCATTAAGTGGTGGTGACATAAGGAGTGGGAACTGGCCCCATTACCAACCAGTGTGTAGTAAATAAGCTGGAAAATAGAGTGGTTGTATAAGGAAGCAGATCCAGAGACCAACTCAAGAAGGGGTAGCTAGCTTGTATGGTGAAACACCAATTAAGTGAATTCTAAAATCACAGTGGTACTTAAAAGAACTTAAATGCATGTGTTGGCTAACCTTACTGAAGGACACTTGCTCCCGGCAGATGGGACAGTCATGTGAGAGGTACTTTAAAGCAGATGGAACATCCTGGCAAGTCTGAACAGCCTCAAGTACATCTGCAGGGCTAAATGTGCAACCATCCTGACTTAAGATGATTCTAAACATCTCAGCTTTCTCAACCTGAACACCCTCTGGGACTGTGACCTGTCAGCATAGGGCACAAGGTTATAGCAACAAAGGAACATGACTCTGATGGTCTGAGATAAAATTCGCTATGTTCTTACCTGAGAGGATTTAAACCTTTCCAACTGGATGAGAATTTGCTTTTCATCCACTGTAATTATCCTTCTTGGCTCCATAAGAACGTGTGCTGCATCTGTCAAATATTCAAACATGTTAAAGTTCTGTGCAATGATTATTGAAAACTTGTGGGGGTTTGAGAAATCTAAAAATATATTATAGATCTGCAGGTTTACAAAAAATACAACCTTCAGCACTACATTTTAATACTTACTATTTAAATAGTATTAAAATATTATTAATTAGGTTATTGCAATACTGTCAAATCTGTTTCAGAACAATAAAATATATATTATTTTGTGCTTATTCTTTCTTATTTTTTTCAAATAGTTTTAAAGCGGGCGGCACGGTGGCTTAACACGTTCGCCTCTCAGCGCTAGGGATTCCCGGTTCGAATCCCAATCTGGGTGGAGTTTCCACGTTCTCCCCGTGTCCACGTAAGTTTCCTCCGGGTTTTCTGGTTTCCTCCCACAGTCCAAAAACATAGATCAAGTCAATTGAGTTCTCCAAACTGCCCCATATAGTAGAGTGTGTCTGTGTGGGTGAGTGTGTGCCCAGCGATGGATTGGCGCCCTGTCCTGGGTGTGTCTGCCCAGCGCCCGAAACATTCTCCCCTGGATGGGCATGGGGAACCCCCCCGACCCTAATATAGGATAAAGCGGATGATAATGGATGGATGGATATTTTTAAAGCTAAAAGAATACATTTAAGCTTTTTATATAATGGGTAGTTCCAGTCCTTAAATCTGATTAGGTGAGACCTTTGTCCAGCCTGTGTCATTATTGACAATAAAACACACCACTTACCGTTTCATATTCATGTCAATGCGTGATATACAATACATTATTTTCCAGTTTTTTTTACAAGCCATGTTCTGTAATTTGCCCACTAGATAGCAGCATTTTATTGTTAGAGAAACCGGAAACCTGTCAATCAGCGTTTACTTTAAAAACCAGACTAGATTATATCACGGAACACCAGTTAATTAAAGTTTATGCTTTCAATAATTGCATTAATGGATCAAACCTTGTTTTTTTATTACAGTGTGTTTGTAATTTTATAAAAGCAATAAGGGACTCCAGGTTGTGCATTATTGTAAAAAAATCAGTACAATATTGTGACAGATCTAACATTGTACAGACACAGAATTCAGGCTTTTTTTTGTTCTTTAATACTTACGCATTCAAATAAACATGGATAGTATGACAGAGCAAGCTGTTAAATTTGCATGTTAATTTGAAAAATAACCAATTTTTTTATTCATTAAAAAAATATGTTTAAAATTTCAGTTAACTAACCAGTATTGTTTAAGTTTCCTAAAAAAAGTGCATAAAACCTAAAGGTCAAAAATGTATTTCCTTCCACAATAAGGGTAGTTTTAATTAATAAAATGAATGCTGTTCAGGTCTATTTATATAATGTTCAATGTTCTTGCACAGAATCATGACTTTAACCCATAAAAATATATAATAATGAAATACTAAGATGAATTAAAAGACTAATTGTGGGTCACTTCACATTCATTAAAAAAAAAAAAAAAAAAAAACCTACAGTAAAATATACAACAATCAAAATTTAGATTCTCGGTGACCCCCTTAGACCCCCTTAATGGACTTGCATATAGTTTTCCAGTTAATAGAGTTTTTCCATTTGTTAAATATAGTCTCCCGATCTCGACACAATCTGTACAATAGTATCCTACACTGTTGATGCTGCCCGGCCACTGAAGAAGGAGGAGTCCCCCACTGAGTCTTTGTCCTCCTAAGGTTTCTTCCTTAAAATAACAACATAACAGGGAGTTTTTTCTTGCCACTGTCGCTTCAGCTTGCTCTTTGGGGGTTTAAAGGCTTTTCATTCTGTAAAGCTGCTTTGTGACAATGCACTGTTGTAAAAAGCGAAATATAAATAAATTACTTGAACTTATTCTACTTATTCACCTCTCACGCTGGGGATCCAAGTTCTGGGTGGTGTATCCATGTGTCTCCCGTGTCTATATGGGTGTTCTCTGAGTTCATCCACAGTTCAAAAGCATGGATTCAAGGTAAATAGGCTAAATTTCCCCTATTTAGTGTGAGGGAGTGTGTGCCCAGCCTCCTCTCTCCTGTTAATTATTTGCTCATTTTCGATAAAAATGTTTTGGCCTTATAGTTAATTGTTAATTAGTTGTGTGCTATAATAGCAGGAAATTGTTAGAATCCTTAGCAATAGTATGCCATACTAAATAATGTTGTTTTATAATGGAATAATGGACACATAAAAAATGTAATCAATTAGTGGAATAATTGCTATGAATGATGCTCTGATCATTTGGGGCTTATGTCTGAAATTTGAACTATTAGATTAAACTGTGTAAGAGATTCATTCCAGTACCTGCATTTTGCCTAAAGGTAATGACGGCTTGATCCGGCTGAACTGATGGGTACGTCACAGACACCACCTCACCACCTCCATTCTGCTTCCTTTGGAAGTAAATGGTAAGTTTGTTCTTTATCTTGTGAGAAGATACTCCTACTGGCAAGTGTCTCACCAACACCCTGTGGGCATCATTGAGTAAGCCCTTCTGGATAAAGGGGCCTTGTTCATGCCCCCTACTCTGCCTCCACGCATGAGGAATGTCTTAAAGGAAAGTAATTAACAACTGAAATTGTGTGTGAATGCAGAAACATTACCATTTCATTATCTACATTCATAATAGTATAAAATAGTATTAAAAAATAGTATACATATAAAATAAACTTACAGTAATACATTATTAGCGATAATAACAATAACAACAATAGTTAAATTAGATAGTCAGATATTATTGGGTATTATTGTATTTAACTTCATACCTTTGTCTCTGTGTTCCAGCTGGTACATGTTCACTATCTTTTGTAGTTGAAGGCTTTTGAACAAGTTGGCAAGTTCTTCTGGATTGGATGAGTTCACATTAGGAGCTGAAAAAAGTGGATTGTTAATTCTTATTACAAAAATAATACTAATAAATATTAAGCAATACATTTACCACAAAAATACACTTTTTAAACAAGAGTAGAGTAAATATCCATATCAAAAAGTGGGGGTAACATGGCATGACATGGTGATGGCACCAACCATGAGACTAAAGCCACAAAAGACAAAAGGTATAGTAAGATATAGTTGTTCAAGAGTGTGCAACAATTGCAGTAAATTGTTAAAATCCTTAGCAATAGTATGTCATACTTCATAACATTCTTTTATAATGGACAAGCAAAAAATGCAATCGGATGCAGCCAAAGTCCTATCTAGCTGCTAAATACGAGCACTACCCAAGGGGCAAGCAAGGGGGTTGGGTTTGCCCAAATCACTCGCTCTTCCTTTTAGTGAAAAATGGTGTGACGTATAGCTCTCTGCGCCATGTGCGCTGGTGGGGTTAGAAAATAAGTTGCTAAGGCAGCCAGTGCAGGACAGGGAAACTAAACAGGGAGCTAAACAAGGCCGCACCTTTCAAGGAAATGCAATGTATGTGCAGTATTTAAAAGCTGATGCTCAGGAGTTCTGAGCATATACAGTGCAGGGAATAATAATTTGAGGTATTTTAAGGGTAGGTTTATTTTAATACTAAGAAATAGAATATCAAAAAGAAAATCCAGAGAATTACATTGTATAAATTTTGTAAATTTATTTGCATTTTACAGAGAGAAATAGGTATTTGATCCCCTACCAACCATTAAGAGTTCTGGCTTCTACAGAACAGTTAGAAATTTATTCAGAGGGATGATACACAAAATTAGTCAACCCTTTTAGCTACTGTTGAGCAAATTAAGTACTTACTCTTGTATTGTATATTTGTATAAACATTATTATTGTTTAGCACCAATTATCATTGCCCAGCTGTCTAAAAATGTTGGGTGTTATATTGAGTTTTGGCCCCCTTAGGATAATTACTATATAAAACTGTCTGTTAAAAAAACACAAAACACCACAAAAAAGCTGTTTTCAGACAATGCATTACAAAAACTATATAAATAAATATGCTTGAATATCTTTTTACTGTAAAACACAATGTGCATTCTACCAATCATACGGATAAAACACATGACTGATAATGCACAAGTGTAACAGGATTGAATGTCAACAGAATATTATCAGTTACTTAGTAACAGCCTCTCAGTAAAAGTTGTGTAAATGATGGTACTCAGTGAGGAGAGTGAAAAGTTCATACCAGATGGTCCTTAATGAATTTGCCTCGACAACCTAAAATTAGCAAATGGTTTATACTAAAACCACCCGAAATGGTCTCCCCTGGATAGGCATGGAAAACCCCTCCGCGACCCTAGTAGAGGATAAAGCGGAAGATAATGGATGGATGGTTTATACTAAATATAAAATGTATTAACTTGAACTAGGCTTAGTGGTTAGCACGTTTGCCTCTCAGCACTAGGGATTCCCAGTTCGAATCCCAATCTGGGTGGAGTTTCCATGTTCTCCCCATGTCCGCGTGGGTTTCCTCCGGGTTCTCCGGTTTCCTCCCAAAGTCTAAAAACATGGATCAAGTCAATTGAATTCTCCAAATTGCCCCATATAGAGTGCAACTGTGTGAGTGAGTGTGTGCCCAGCGAGAGATTGGCACCCTGTCCTGGGTGTATCTACCCAGCGCCCGAGACGTTCACCCCTGGATGGGCATGGGGAACCCCACCGCGACCCAAATAGAGGATAAAGCGGAAGATAATGGATGGATTTACTTAAACTAATGTGCTGCAAGACCACTAATGATTCATAACAGGGCTAAATAACTTTAAAGTATTTTAAAGTTTAGTAAAGTCAAGTAAAGTCAGTAGTCATTGTTAAGAACAATACTGAAAAAGACAAGTTCAAAATAGTGTTACCTATAGCATAATGTTAGCATGAGATCTTTTTTCGATACAGTAAACACTTCCTTTTTGCTCCACTTATTGTAAATTTTATCAGTTACAATTCCCATAAAGATAGACTTTGTAGTTCTACAAAGTAGTTCTCTAATGGTCAGAAACTCAATAGTAGCACCACAGAGTAGGTATCATTTGGTTTGTGCATTATTCTCATTCCAGCAGTGTCACTGAGGTGGTAATGAATCTACAGCTGCACTAGAACCCCCTCACTGCATTACACTACAGTGTCCCTGCAGAACTGACAATCATCCATCCATCCATTATCTTCCACTTTATCCTCTACTGGGGTCCACATCCAGGGGAGAACGTTTCGGGCACTGGGCAGATACAGGGCACCAATCGCTGGGCACACGCTCACTCACACAGACACACACAAACACACTCTATAATGGGGCAATTTGGAGAATTCAATTGACCTTGATCTATGTTTTTGGGCTTTGGGAAGATACCGGAGAACCCAGAGGAAACCCATGCGGACACGGGGGAACATGGAAACTCCACCCAGATAGGGATTCGAACCGGGAATCCCTAGTGCTGAGAGGCGAACGTGCTAACCACTAAGCCACCGTGCCGCCCATAGACATAGTATTGGTCAGTAAAAAAACATGCAGGCCCTACCAGTGATGAATGGATTTGTTGAGTTACTTGGGACACTGGAAGTGTCAAAAGTAATTCCAAAATCCAACAGCTCCTGGGTGTAGGACCTTCTCACACTGTTCAGTTCTGCTGCACCAGCCTCAGACAGACTACTTTTCACATTCCTGGGTATTGCTGAATACAGTAATTGCAAACATCACATCTCATGAACAAAAAGACAAATGTTAGATATAAAAATTTGTGTAAAATTTATTAAAAACTTACAATTGTTGGTTGAAGGGCTAATAAATGATGATGATGACATTTCTGGGTGAGAAAACTTTCTGTGTATAGGGTTACCACTGCTTGGAGTCCAGCTACATAAAAAGAAGCCAAACAGTTACTTATCTGTTTATGTTGTTTTAGTATGCTAATTATTTTCTGTATTTGTAGAATTTACATTTCTGTTTTGTATTTTGTATTTTGTATCCCAAAAACATCTGCATACATACATACATTGGTAGATACAAATAAAAATACAGTTGTGATCAAATTTATTCAACCCCCACTGAAATAAAGTGTTTTGGCCAGTTTGACATTGATTTGGATCATTTCAATCATCTTATTTACAATTATATCAAAGAGGCACTTATAAATTAGACAAATATAACATAATATTTATGATGGAATAACCACAAATGTCTTTACTGTGCTCACATCATTATCAGTTTTATTCAACCCCCTAGTGACATTATTTTTTAGTACTTAGTACAACATCCTTTTCCAGTTATTACAGCTTTCAAGCGTGAAGCATAGCTTGACACAAGTGTCTTGCAGCGACCTATGGGTATCTTAGCCTATTCTTCATGGGCAAAAGCCTCCAGTTCAGTCACATTCTTAGGCTTGCGCACTGCAACTGCCTTCTTTAGGTCCCACCAGAGGTTCTCAATTGGATTTAAGTCTGGTGATTGAGATGGCCACTCTAGAATGTTCCAGCCTTTCATGTTCAACCATGCTCTAGTGGACTTGGATGTGTGCTTCGGATCATTGTCCTGTTGGAAGGTCCAACGTCTCCCAAGCCGCAGGTTTGCGACTGACTCCATCACATTTTCCTCCAAGATCTCCTGGTACTGAAGGGAATTCATGGTACCCTGCACACGTTGAAGCTTTCCTGTACCATTAGAAGCAAAACAGCCCCAAAGCATAATTGACCCCCCGCCATGCTTCACAGTAGGCAAGGTGTTCTTTTGTTCATAAGCCTGGTTCTTCCTCCTCCAAACATAGCGCTGGTCCATTGTCTCAAACAGTTCTAATTTAGTTTCATCTGACCACAGTACACTGTCCCAAAACCTTTGTGGCTTGTCCACATGACTTTTGGCATACTGCAGTCGACTTTTCTTGTTCTTTGGAGTCAACAAGGGGGTGCGCCTGGGAGTTCTGGCATGGAGGTCTTCGTTATGCAGTGCGCGCCTTATTGTCTGAGCTGAAACTTCAGTGCCCACATCTGACAGGTCTTTTTTCAGTTCCTTAGCAGTCACGCGGGGAATTTTCTCCACATTACGCTTCAGGTAGCGCACAGCAGTCACGGTCAGGATCTTCTTTCTGCCACGACCAGGTAACGTTTCCACTGTGCCCTTTAACTTGAACTTGCGAATGATACTTCCGATAGTGTCTCTTGGAATATTTAACAACTTCGCAATCTTTTTATATCCATTCCCATTCTTGGGAAGAGCAATAACCTCTTCTCTTGTCTTCTGGGACCATTCTCTTGCCTTCACCATGCTTGTAAACACACCAGTAGATGTCTAGAAGGAGCTGAGTATCACAGTCCTTTTAAATTTTCCTAATTGGTGCTTATCATGCTTGATTGCTGCTCGTTGACATCCACAGGTGTTTTCAATACCTGATTGAAAACACTGGAATGAACCTCTGTTCTTATGAGTGGTAGTTGTAAAGGGGTTGAATAATTGTGTCAATGAAGAAATCACAAAAAGGCCATTTAATACTTTATGACAAAAACAATTGATGCTATCTTAGTTGCATTTAGTTCTTTAATAAGTCCTTGTAAGATTTCATTATGAACACAATTACAAATGTGCACTGTATATGTTATTATATATTATGTATTATATTATAATATTATATATTGTTAAATTACTTAGAATGATTTTTTTCTATGGCCTAATGATAAAACATGGCGTGTTGGTTGTATACTGCTAAATAATTTAAGCGTGTGATTAGTGAACATTTAAATAAACTTAATTAAATGTATGTTACAGTACCTGTCAAAAGTATGGACACTAAAGATGGACTTTGTAGTTCTACAATTACAGACTGTAGTTCATCAGTTTATGGACAATAGTACATACTGTGTTCGTCCCATTTACTCTGTTCTTTAATGGTCAGAACCCCAATAGCAGCACCACAGAGCAGGTATTATTTGGTAGTTTATTATTCTTATTTCAGTGTCACAGTGTCACTGTGTTTAAATGAAACCAAGGCAGCACTGCTGCACTAAACCCCCCTTAATGCATCAGTGCCAATGCAAAACTGACAATAAACAATATACCACCAAAATTATACCTGCTCTGTGATGGTTGTGACCAATAGAAAACAGAGATTAAATCACACATAATTGCAGTCGCTAAAATGTCCCATCTAGTTGGTGGAGGGCCACTTTACTTCTCACATGCATTGCTGCTGCTCGTCAATCATTCTCCTATTTTTAGTGTATTGGTAGTTATGAGCAACTGGTACATATTGGACACACTTGCTTCTGCATGCAAAATGAAAAATCACACTATTTATTGTACCTTTCTAGCTTTACAACGTATGATTAGTTTTATTGGTAATTAATATGTTGAATATTCTTTCAATTAAATAGTTGGGTGTTTATTCTGCAATATATCCAAAAAACTCTAACTTGTTTTGTTCACACTCAGAAGTACATTTAGTTTACTATCATAAGTAAAGACACCAAGACATACTGCAAGGTTTAAAACTATAATTTCAAAGTTAACAAAAATAATAGATATACAATGCTGTGATAGCTGGCTGTCTTGCATCATGGAATACTCAATCACCTTATTCAAAGTAAAATTCATTTTATGAGTACATGATAATAATAGTAATAAGTAAAGTAATATGTTTTTTTTTTTATTACTATTTAATCTATTGTGCTCTATTTGCACGGGCTTAAAAATGTCTTCAAGGCAGAGTACCTTGGTGGTTAGGGTTTTGGGCTATCAATCTGAAGGTTAGGGGTTTGAAATCCTGAGTTCATTTAAGTTACCAATGTGGGCCTTTAATCATAATTGCTTCACTGTATCATGACCCTGGAATCTGACCCAACATTGATCAAATAATAATACATGGAGAATAAGGATACATGGATTAAAGCACCTGCTACATGAACTAATGTAATATGATGTACTTTTGCGTTTGATGTATGAAATGTTCCTTGTATTAAAAACCTCTGAAATTCTGACATTGTTCAACAAAAAGAATCCAAAATCACCACATTAACAGACTTGGAATGTGTGAGATATACTTATCTTAGTATTTCTACACTGTTAACACTGTCATGATTTTTTTGAATGATTCAGTTAAAAAAAAATCCCCATCTGGGTGGAGTTTCCATGTTCTCCCCGTGTCTGCGTGGGTTTCCTCCGGGTTCTCCGGTTTCCTCCCACAGTCCAAAAACATGGAACAAGTCAACTGAGTTCTCCAAATTGCCCCATATAGAGTGTGTATGCGTGCGTGTCTGTGTGAGTGAGTGTGTGCCCAGCGATAGATTGGCACCCTGTCCTGGGTGTATCTGCCCCGCGCCCGAAACGTTCTCCCCTGGATGGGCATGGGGAACCCCACCGTGACCCTAATACAGGATAAAGTGCAAGATAATGAATGAATGAATGAATGAATGAATAATTAACTAAAACTTATTTATATAATAAAACCGGCCATTTATTTAAAAATTGTGATTATCTCTCCTTCTTATTGCAGTTGAAAGAGGCTGGAGAGAGAGAGAGCTGACTACACAGAGTCCTATCAATAAAAAAAGAAAAAAAAAAAAATATATATATATATCCTATTGTCACAATGACCACAATATATTTACATATACAGATGTCAATAAACAACCATCGCACTGAAACATTGGTTTTAAAAACAATTTAAAACCAGACAGCATCTCCTTTAATTTCTGTTACTAACCTTATGTGCTTTGAATCAGGTCTATTATGATCCCACCATTCAAAGGATTTGGTAGAACTGTTTGGAGATGTAGAGAAAAGTGGTGATTCCCGATGAAATGCAGCAACCATCTCTTCTAAAACAATGGACAAGTTGGACCAACCCTGAAAATTAGAAGGCAATATATATGGGTGCTTGAATGGATATTTTGTATGGTACATAGAAGCTAAACTAAATGGATTAATGAATCTGTTGAATATTTTAGGGCTGCACTGCTTTAATCTTTATATACATATCTTTTATATAGAAAAAGAAGCTGAATTATATATTATAGCTACATTTAAAATGTTAGTTAAAATCCCCAAGTGCCCAAAGTCTAATGAATCACTGGCTAACATTATTCTATTACATTTACAAATTTATTTACAAATTAAATTCATTCATTCATTATCTTCTGCTTTATCCTATATTGGGGTCGCGGTGGGGTTCCCCATGCCCATCCAGGGGAGAACGTTTTGGGCACTGGGCTGGCACCCAGGACAGGGCGCCAATCTATCGCTGGGCACACACTCACTCACACAGACACGCACGCATACACACTCCATATGGGGCAATTTGGAGAAATCAATTGACTTGATCCATGTTTTTGGACTGTGGGAGGAAACCGGAGAACCCAGAGGAAACCCACACAGACACAGTGAGAACATGGAAACCCCACCCAGATGGGGATTCGAACCGGGAATCCCTAGTGCTGAGAGGCGAACGTGCTAACCACTAAGCCACCGTGCAGCCAGAAATTAAATTTTAATTGAAAATTAAAACTTGTTAGTAATTGATCAGAATACAATAAGACAAGTATTCAAACTCTGGGGTGCTTAATAGCAGAGGGCATAAATATGGTGATATTTCTATTTCATCTGTTCTGCCATAGTTATCTATTATATATAATGCACTAATATAAAGATACAACAAGCATCCTTGACACCATGGAGATAATAAAATAAATAAAATTTACTAAGCAAGATACCAAACTCCTATTATATACCAGCTTTTATATTGCAGTGCACAGATAATGTTAACCTAATGAGAGCACATACGTTTTTATACTTTTGTATTTTCACACACAAAGGGGCGGCTTAGTGGTTAGTACGTTCGCCTCTCAGCACTAGGGATTCCCGGTTCGAATCCCCATCTGATTGGAGTTTCTGTGTGTGTGAATGTGTGCCCAGCGATAGATTGGCGCCCTGTCCTGGGTGGATCTGCCCAGCGCCTGTAATGTTCTCCCCTGGATGGGCATGGGGAACCCCCCCCGCGACCCTAATATAGGATAAAGCGGAAGATAATGAATGAATGAATAATAAATGAAAAGTAAGTGGCTTACACTTTTCCAGTTGCTAAGGCAGTGCAAAGGATGTGGCCTTGTGTATCTACGCTGCTGCACTTGCTGTTGATCACCATGGAAGCCGAAGGGCACACAAGGCAACGTGGGGGATTCTTGGGGTGTGTGTCATGGAGCCAGATGCACACTGGAATGTTGTACTGTGTCCCTTGAGGGGTAACATCACAAATTTTGAATAAGCTGTTTCATACTTCAATCATGTATATTAAACCATATGACATACAGTAATAAAAAAAAAATCTAATGTTTGATTTATATTGTTTTATTAATCTGCACAAGATAAAGATATCTGTTGTGTCTGAAACTTGGTTAAATACAACCTCAGATGAATATTACATGAAGACATAAAAAATTAAATCCAGTCATTATTAAACTTAGCTGAAATGAAGCTAAATACAAATGCAGTATGTATTAGGAATTAGGAGGGCAAGTAGCAGTCAGATAAAAACTGCTTGATCAAAGCAATATAGTTCTAAATTGGGTATTAGTTTTGGGTAAACAACAAGAGGTTTGAAGTGAGAGTTGATCACTAAATGTCCCACATCCCAATCCAAAGAGCGGCACGGTGGCTTAGTGGTTAGTACGTTTGCCTCTCAGTGCTAGGGATTCCCGGTTCGAATCTCAATCTGGGTGGAGTTTCCATGTTCTCCCCGTGTCCACGTGGGTTTCCTCCGGGTTCTCCGGTTTCCTCCCACAGTCCAAAAACATGGATCAAGTCAATTGAGTTCTCTAAATTGCCCCATATAGAGTGTGTCTGTTTGAGTGAGTGTATGCCCAGCAATGGATTGGTGCCCTGTCCTGGGTGTAGCTGCCCAGCACCCGAAACGTTCTCCCCTGGATGGGCATGGGGACCCTAATATAGGATAAAGCGGAAGATAATGGATGAATGGATCCCAATCCAAATGAGCATCTAAAGGTGTGTTGAACAAATCAATTAAATTAATAAAGTCCGCCACCTCACAACTTACAGGAATTACAAGAATCTCATGCTAACATATTGGTACCACAGCACACCTTCAGGGATCTAGAGTCAATGCCTTGGGAAGACAGGACTGTTGTGGTAGCAAAATGGGAACCATCACGACATAAGAAATGTGGACATAATGCTATGCCTGGTCGGTGTAGTTCATCACTAATAAATAGTAACATGATCATCCTAGTTATGTCGGTTATGCTGTGACACCTAGTGTTTTTAAGAAACACCTGGAGAGACTTATTCTGCGAGCACTTGCTCTAATCGCTTTATTCATGTCTTCTCTTAAATTAAAAAGGCATTTAGATATTATACCAGACTAGGGATAATCTTTCACTTGTAAGATGGTTTGGATAGAAAAGTCTGCCAAAGAACTAATGTAAATGTAAATGCTGTGGTTGAGATATGCATAAACTACTGTTTGTATATAAACCTCAATGAACTACAGTGAGTCCAAGAAGTATTTGATCCCTTGCTGATTTTCTTTGTTTGCCCACTAATAAAGACACTATCCTTCTGCACTTTTAATGGTAGATATATTCTAACATGGAGAGACAGAATATCAAGACAAAAATCCAGAATATAATTTTAAAGAATATATTTTAATTAATTTGTATTTCAATGAGGAAAATAAGTATTTGATCCCTCTTGCCAAACACACTCAATACTTAGTGGCAAAGCCTTTGTTTGCAAGCACAGCGGTGAGACGTTTGTTGTAGTTAACCACAAGTTTAGCACACACACCAAGGGGAATTTTTGCCCACTCTTCTTTGCAGATCCTCTCTAAATCATGAAGGTTGGTGGGCTGTCGCTTGGCAACTCTGACCTTCAGCTCCCTCCATAGATTTTCGATCGGATTGAGGTCTGGCGACTGGCTGGGCCACTCCATGACCTTAATGTGTTTTTTCTTGAGCCAATCCTTTGTTGCCTTTGCTGTATGTTTAGGGTCTTTATCATTTTCAGATCCCTGGCAGAGGGGAGGAGGTTGTCCCTCAGGATTGTGCGGTACATGGCTCCATCCATCTTCCCAGTGATGCGGTGTAGTAGCCCTGTACCCTTGGCAGAGAAACACCCCCAAAACATTATGCTTCCACCTCCATGCTTGACGGTGGGCACAGTGTTCTTGGGGTCATAGGCAGCATTTTTCTTCCTCCACACATGGCGGGTGGAGTTGAGGCCAAAAAGTTCAATTTTGGTCTCGTCTGACCACAAAACCTTCTCCCAATAACTTGTTTCAACTTTCAAATGATCATTGGCATACTTGAGGCGCGCCTTCACATGTGCTCTCTTCAGCAGGGGTACCTTTCGGGCACTGCAGGATGTGAATCCATTGTTGCGCAAAGTGTTGCCAATTGTTTCCTTGCAAACTGTGGTCCCAGCTGCCTTCAGGTCATTTGCTAACTCCTGTCGAGTGGTTGCAGGACGATTTCTGACCGTTCTCAGCATCATTGCCACCCCACGAGGCGAAATCTTCTTTGGAGCACCGGGCCGAGGTCTGTTGATTGTCATGTTATACTCTTTAAACTTTCTGATAATTGCACCAATAGTTGTTACTTTCACATCCAACACCTTACTAATCTTTTTGTAGCCCATTCCAGCTTTGTGAAGGTCAACAATTCTGACTCTGAGGTCCTGTGACAGCTCTTTGGTTTTACCCATGTTGGAGACTTGAAATCTGTGTGATCTGTCTGATTCTGTGGACAGGTGTTTTTCACACAAGTGATTAGTGAGAACAAGTGGCTTCAGGTCAGGTAACAAGTTGATTGGGAGTGTCTAACTGGTCTGTAAAAGCCAGAACTGCTAATGAATACTAAGGGATCAAATACTTATTTCACTCCATGAAATACAAATCAATTAATATATATTCCTTAGATTTATTTTCTGGATTTTCTTTTTAATATTCTGTCTCTCCATGTAAGAATACATCTACCATTAAAAGTATAGAATGATCAAGTCTTTATTAGTGGGCCAACGAAGAAAATCTGCAAGGGATCAAATACTTCTTGGACTTACTGTAAATCAAAGTTGTAAAGCATAGTGGACAATGACAATAATAATAATAATAATAATAATAATATTAATAATAAGATAAAGAGACTGATAGTCATATAAAATGATTACTTTCCATGATATTTCTGATTTTCATACAAAACCCTTCCTCATATGGTGTTGTATTTACCTAATGTTTTATACAGTAATGCATTAACCCATACATCGCATGGTGTACTGTCCTGTTACATGACTGTATATTAAAGTTACCTTCATGAAGCACAGGAATGGTACCACACAAATTAACCAGCTTCTTTCTGTCATTATTTGGATAATCTGTACCGAAAGAATAACTATATTAATGCTTGAGGAAGCATAAACATCATGAACATTTATTATAAAGCTTCACAATTTTTTTCTCCACACAACCTTTTTGGTTTTATTTAAAGTATGAACAACAATCATTAGTTAACATTATGTAGAAATTTTAACCAGGAAAAAAAAATCTAATACAAAACCTACACTTACAGTAATAGTCTGTGTACAGATGCAGGTCTGGAAAAGCAGTTGTAACCTCTTTGACATCATTCAAAACTTCAGCTGGGAAGGAGTAGTTACACTTAAAAAGGGAAAAAAGCTGTTATTTTACAGTGAGCTGTGTTTATAATAGGTTTCAAAGGTAATGCATTAATCCATTTATATATAGTGCTCTCTTCAATGTATTCAAATGTTGTCCAGTTTATGAAATCATTTGGGTTTGAAAAGATAATTACAACATGAAAGAGTGCATTTAACATTATCTGATGGCATATAACATGCATACATTTCCTCAGGTCAGGTAGCGACTCACAGTGTAATGAGTAACTGTAATGAGCTGTGTGGCTAGAAGTAAAAAAGTCAAAAGCCTTTAACCAATATCATATTACAAAGCATTTGGAAATTTTGGATGCTCCTCATTATTTTTGCCATGTACAAGACTTGACCTTGTGTCTGATTCCTTACTTGCTTATGTGCCATACATTGTTTTACATTTAAAAGCAGAACAGCCGAACACACGCTATGTCTACGAAGCAGCACTTTTGAAACTTATGCAGAGTGAGGCCGGGCTAAGGAAGTATTATTGTTGCAATATGATTAGCAAATGTATGTGAGAAATTATGTAACCTAATCTGTGTTTGTGTTATAAGATATGTAAACACACAAAAAATGAGTACTTATAAATACCTGAAAACATGACTGTTAACTCAAACTACCACCTGATGTTCGAAGCATTGAAACATTCCTAAAATTTTGTGTTGTGAAATCTTGGCGCAGTTTTGCTGACGCAAGGAAAAAATCTCACATACACTTAACTACAAATCCTGTTATATGCATACAATTCTAAAAATGTTTGTCCTGCACACAACCATAAGTCTCAGTAAATACCAGTCTGCAGTTACAAATCTGATTATGCACATACAACTTTAATAACTTTTTAATACCAGCATTTACGCAACTACCCACACACATTTGTTAAGTAGTTTTAATACAATAATACTTCCATACTTGACATTGCACTACTAAAAATAGAATGAAATTCCAGGGAATAGACCTCTTATTATCAGAATGTCTCTCGAATATACCAACAAATGTATTGATACCACTTGAGGTCTTAAATGATCATTTATTACATTTAGTACAAATGACATTTAACAGCAGTTTCCACCCATGGTCTTGGACACTCGGACTGCTGAGGTTTATATATTCTTTACAACCACCAAGAAGCTACTCTTTAATTCAGTGACTCGTCAACCGTGCACAGTGCAGCTTGATTTAAGACATCAGTGTGTTTTGGCTAATGTGACGAGGTCATTCATGGGTGTGTTCTTGGCATAACGTGCAATAACGTAATAAACATGGGTCATTCAGATTTTGAGGATTGCTATTAAATTTACTCAAAAAAAAAAAAAAAAAAACAAAAGCCCAGATCAAGTGTCCAAGATATTACAAACAGTTCATGGTGAAAGACTTGCAAAGAGTAAGTTGTAAAGAGTAAGTATGATACTAATGCTCATATTTTATACCCAATTATGATAACTGAACCTGTTACCATCAATTTATAAATATTTTTATTTTGGCAAAAGCAAATGTTTGTTGCTTTTACTTAATGTGTGGGTCAAATCTCTATGCAGAAGCTAATGAACTATTATATCCGACACATAAATACTTGAAACACAAAACACTAAGCAAAAAACTTTTGGATCAAGAAGCAGATCTTGAGTCATGTATATAAAAAAGGATTCAGTGAAAAACTAAAATAATGGTTTGATGCAAAAATATAAGTATTATTTAAAGGTGTAATTTTGTTTATAAAATATATTTTCAAAATATTTACATATCTGTCAATGCCAATTAATGGCAATTAAAAGATTTTTAACCTTCGATTAAAAAGGGTAAAATGTTTTAGACCAGAAACATGGACACACTAAATACTTTGTGTCTGGTGGAATTTAAGCCTATGTCTACAAAAGTATATGTGGTTGGTCATCACTTGTATTAAACTCCTTCAAATTAACAAGGTCCAATTAATCAATATTTAGCATTAATAATATCTGCAAGGGTGGCACGGTGGCTTAATGGTTAGCATGTCCGCCTCTCAGCGCTGGGGATTCCTGGTTCAAATCCCAATCTGGGTGGAGTTTCCATGTTCTCGCCGTGTCTGTGTGGGTTTTCTCCGGGTTCTCCGGTTTCCACCCACAGTCCAAAAACATGGATCAAGGTCAATTGAATTCTCCAAATTGCCCCATATGGAGTGTGTTTGTGTGTGTCTGTGTGAGTGAGTGTGTGCCCAGCGATAGATTGGAGCCCTGTCCTGGGTGTATCTGTCCAGCACCCAGAGCATTCTCTTCTGGATGGGCATGGGACTCTACTCTACCCCCCGCAACTCTAGTACAGGATAAAGCGGAGGATAATAGATGGATGGATGGATAATATTTGCAATTTGCCTAATGGTTAGCAAATTGAATGCTCTTAATTGCCCCATATAGTGTGTATGTCTGTGTGTGCCCAGTGACAGATTGGTGCCCTGTCCTGGGTGTAACCCACCCAGGGCGATCCTAGTAGAAGGTAAACGGAAGATAATGAATGACTGAATGACTGAATATCTGCAATGCATATCACACCTATCTGTGCTACTCTGGACCAAGACCTGCACTTTTTGTCTTAAAAAATTAAAGAAGGTATGTAATAAATATTTAATTTTATCCTAAACAAAGATTAAATAACACAGTTAAATATTAGTAAATAATTTACAAGACATTCAAAACTGCCCCTACAGACACTCACTCACTGACAGCTCACACCCACCTGCTAGACACAAATATCATTCCGAAACAGAGTATTATCCATTGGCTTTTTATGTTTGTATTAATGCAAATTCATACTCCGCATCGGTTCACACAACAACGAGAACGTTAAAATGAACAAGTGAATACAGTATTACGAAGCTAACAGCAATTCGTGACTTTAAGCTCAGCTACCTTTCTAACCTGCCAAACGAGTATCGAACCGAACGACATCCCACTATTTGGTTATTCAGTTGTTAAAACAAACTCTGTAAATAACCGGCTTGTCAGAAAAAAAAGACCTACCTCTGCTAATGTTTTATACTCCAAGTCCGACGTCACCAGAGTCATGTTGATGCAATAATGTCATCAGAAACTACCTATATATATTGTTTTATCGGCTTCAACTGCAGTCATTAATATCTCCATTTCCAGAAGTTTCTTTACAGCTCAAAGTTGATCCACTAGCGATCTGGCTACAACGAACACTGCGTACTAGCGTACTAAGTAGTAGTATGTCGAATTGGTATGATGCGTTCTGAAATGCGTACTGCATACTATTTTATATAGTATGCGGTTAAAGTGCGTCGGTTCTGTTGACGCTGTCGAACGCTTCAGAAAATATATCATCTAAACCATGAAAGCACTAAATAATTCTTGCACGGATGAATTGGATATCAGCGTTAGGTCTTCATCGCTGGCCCTCCCTGAATTCGAATAGAACGTATTGTCGGCCATGTTGAATGTGGCATTGAGTTGTACTCTCCTCTATGAACTGGCGGTTTTTTTTACTCTATTAAATAGAAAAAGTACACAAATTTAACATGTTTGAAGATGGACTATATGTAAATATACAACAATAAAGTTATGATTCAGTGGGACATATTAAACTTTATTGTCTGCAAGAAAAACATCAATGTTTGCAGTATAAATATGAACTATTTCATATCCATGTCATGGTAGCTCAGTGATGCTGTGGTTAACTCTGTGCTCGTTTGTAAGTCGTTTTGGATAAAGTGTCTGCTAAATGACAAATAAAAAATAAATGATAAAATATAATGTAAAATGTAACTATTGTATGTAAAGAAATGGCAGAAGAGTAAATGTGTGTTCGTAAAGATTGTTCACACCAGGTCTTGAGTTATTTGTTTTTCTGATAAGACAGCAAACATCTATTTAAAATATCATGTTTGTACATCTTTATCTACTTACCCTGCCCATACAGCAACATTATAACCATTTTCCAGAAAAGTGTATACCCACACTATTTACCCTTATTTATTTAAATGACTCTTGGCCACGGGTGCCACGGTGATTCATGTACATTATTAGTTTTTTTATTACTTTATTATTATATTTATGTTAATTGGTGACATAGAATTTTTGCAGTGTAATCATTACGTTACATTACATTTAGTTACATTACTTTTATCCAAAGCGACTTAAAATGAGAACATTACAAATCAGAAGTTATGGAGAAAACAAACTATACTGTAAACTCATCAAACCTGATTGTTATTCGATGCTGTGGCCCCTCCCCCCCCTTTTTATTCTGTACAACAGGTATTTGTTAAAGAGATGCGTCTTTAGAAGTTTCTTAAAACTGTTTAGTGATTCTGCCTTACGGACAGAGTTGGGAAGAACGTTCCACCATTTTGCAGTGGTGAACGCCACGGAGTGAGAATTAGCTCCTCGGTGAGGTGGAATCGCCAGGCAGCAATCACCACTGGAGCGAAATGAACGAGTCGGAGTATATTTTAAAAAGATAGAGTGAAGGTAGGAGGGGAAGATCCAGAAATGGTTCTGTATGCCAGAGTCAGTGACTTTTACTGAATGCGAGCAGCTACAGGAAGCCAATAGAGGGAAATGAGTAATAGAGTGACATGAGTTCACTTGGGCTGGTTAAACACAAGTCGGGCTGCAGAGTTTTGAATTAGTTGAAGAGGTCTGATTGTGGAAGCTGGGATACCGGCAAGTAGCGCATTACAATAATCAAGCCAGGATAGGACTAGGGCTTGAACAAGCAGTTGGGTAGCATGTTCAGTCAAAAAGGGTCTGATCTTCCTTATGTTGTAAAGAAGGAATCTACAGGAACAGGCGGTTTTGATAACATGATCAGAGAGTTTAAGGTGGGAGGTTACAGACCGAATCGGTTGGGGAGATTGTGGAGCCATCAATTTAGAAGGTCAGGTTGTGATGGATTGAGGGTTTAGCTGGGATAATGAGAAGCTCTGTTTTTTCTAAATTTAATTTGAGATGACGGGCCTTCATCCAAACAGATATGTCGGTGAGGCAGGCAGATACCCGATTTGAGATGGTGGTGTCGTCAGGGGCAAAAGACAGATGAAGCTGAGTGTCATCAGCATAGCAATGGTAAGAGAAACCATGCACCTGGATGACTGTGCTCAGTGATGTCGTGTATAGTGAGAAGAGGAGAGGACCAAGAACAGAGCCCTGAGGCACATCAGTGCGTACTTGGTGAGAGTTAGAGATCTCCCCATTCTATGACACTTTGAAGGTCCTTCCTGTGAGATAGGATTGAAACCATTCAAGTGTCGTATCAGAAAAGCCTAATTCAGATAGAGTGGACAGTAGAATCTGATGATTTACTGTATCAAAAGCTGCAGAAAGGTCTAACAATGAGGACCGAGGATTGAGATTTGGCTTTGGCAGATTTAAGTGAGTCAATCACAGAGAGCAATGCTGTCTCCGTGGCGTGACCACATCTAAAACCGGACTGATTGGGATCAAGGAGATTATTCTGATTAAGAAATTTGGAGACCTGTGTGGATACCACCCGTTCAAGTGTTTTAGACAGGAAAGGTAAAAGAGAAACAGGTCTGTAGCTCTCGACCAAATTTGGGTTGAGCGTAGGTTTTTTGAGTAGGGGTTTGACTATGGCCTGTTTGAAACAATTTGGAAAAGTCCCAGACGTGAGAGAGGACTTAATGATGTGTGTGAGAGCTGGTGTGATGGAGGAGGCGATGGATTGAAGAAGGTGGGATGGGATGGAATCAAGGGGGCAAGTAGTTGGGTTACTGGCAAGAAGAATTTTGCACTTGTCAGATTCTGTGACAGGGGAGAAAGAGGAGAGGGTTGGATGGCTGGATGTGTGAGATGTAGTGTTGTGGAAATGGTGAGTATGAAAGAGTTTGCTGAGAAGTGTTAGGAGGGGGAGAGGGAGGAGTTAGTAGTGAGTTGAAGGTACTGAATAAGGTGTGGGCATCTGAGATGGATGTAACCTTGGACTGAAAGAACAAGGATTTAGAAGCAGTTACATCCTTCGAGAAAGTGGCAAGTGAGGACTGGTATGTTTCTAAATCTGAAGACAGACCAGACTTACGCCATTTTCTTTCGGCAGAACGAAGAGAAGTCCATTGCTTCCGAAGTGTCTCCGTGAGCTAGGGACTAGACGGAGAACTGTGTGTTTTTCTGGTGGATTTTGGACAGACCTGATCAAGACATGAAGCCAAGGTAAAGGTGTACTCCTTGGTAAAACACGACATGACTAGTCGTATTTGTACATTGGTGCATTTGACCATAACAATAAAGACATCCAGTTAAATGAGGACGGGCAGAGTCATAAGCCTGTCTTTTATCTATTTTGCTCACAGGATTCCCTAAAAAGTATTTAAGAAATGTTTAGTCAGGGCTGTGAAAAATGATGCCAGGTTAGCAAAATTAGGGAAGGATAGCAATAGAATAGTGAATCTAAGACACATTACATTTGGTGTGACAAAGAAAGCTATATTTAAAGTCGCCCTTTAGAGACAATGAAGCTGATAATTGTGTTTTACTAAAGGATAACTATGGATAATGTCAAAATAGTTTAAAAACATTAATTAATTAATTCATTATCTTCCGCTTTATCCTCTATTAGGGTTCCCCATGCCCATCCAGGGGAGAACGTCTCGGGCGCCGGGCAGACACACCCCGGACAGGGTGCCAACCTATTGCTGGGCACACACTCACTCACACAAACATACTCTACATGGGGCAATTTGGAGAACTCAATTGACTTGATCCATGTTTTTGGACTGTTGGAGGAAACCGGAGAACCCGGAGGAAACCCATGCGGACACAGGGAGAACATGGAAACTCCACCTAGATGGGGATTCGAACCGGGAATCCCTAGCACTGAGAGGTGAACGTGCTAACCACTAAGCCACCGTGCCGCCGAGTTTAAAAACATATCATTGTTTTTTTTTATATGCTATGAAACATGCTATTTTCACTCATCCTTTTCTCTGATACTGATGGAGTCATGCGGCATGGGATATCAGTCCCTAATGGTAATTTTGTTAAAGCCCCTATAGCCAACACATTACCTTAAACCTTTTTTCTGTCGACAAGAAGGAAGGATGAGTAAATCCCTGTGACAGAGCCTTTGTTATGTTTTGGTCCATTGATGTCAGGATTGGAGAAGGAAAAACAGATGTCCCCTGGGTGAACCACTGCCGAGCAGAAAGTTGATGGCATAATTGAATGGACAGTGCAGAGGAAAGTGTTCCTCAAGAAGAACAGGATTTTAATGTAATAAAAGTACTTGACCCCACACCTCAATACCTTGCCATTGGTGATAGTGCTGAATATGTGATGGTTTAAGGCCAGAAAAGGAATTTAAAATATTTTGAAAAAAATCAATAAAGCTAGCTGCTATATATATATATATATATATATATATATATATATATATATATATATATATATATATATATATATATATATACATACATGTCTGAGGTAGCAGTATATTATTGTACATGCCCTGAAAGTCTTACAAAGTGATATTGTCCAGGGAAGTAATTTAGAGTACTAATTGTGCAAAATAAATATTTAAGTAAAGTGAACGTTGTGCTGTTATGGAAGTCAAGTTATCAATTGGGGATTGTTATTTTCAGTTTACTTCCCTCTGTAGAGACGCAGTGACGGTCATGTGTGTGTATGTGTGTTGGGGGTGCATTAAGTTCCCAGACGCCATTGTAATAAAACCTGTTTTTCAATCTTTTTGTCCTGGATGTGATTAACCTGAGGCGTTTTCTCGAGGGCAGCCATTCAGACACATAATATCTAGGGTAGGAATGAGTCTTGCAGTATGTTGACTCTATGTTTGTTTTTTGAGGAGTTTCGAGAGAGATTGTTCTCTTCACACCGCTGAGCCAGACCATGGACATCATCCCTGTAAATCTCCAGAGATGAGTGTGGTCCACAAACTTGATTGTGATGTTGCTGGGGTGAGTAGGGGTGCAGTCATGGGTGTCAGAAAGTCTTTGATCCATATCAAGTGTCATCGGGATAATTGTGGCAGATTTCAAACATGGTAGGATGATTATGGTAGTGCGGGAGTGCTAAGCGGAGGCAAAGGAACAGCTAGAGTGGATCAGGGACTCCATAGTCTCTCAGTGCAATGTCTTTTGTTGGAATTTATTTCTTTATCTTGGATCTGACTCCTTAGAGCTAACAGTATACACTTTAGGTAACACAAAAGGGTTCAAAGATAACGGATGTAAAACAAGCACGGACTGCAGAGATTTCTTACAACTACAAAAGGTTTGCCAGCACACAGATTCCACACAGATTTATTCTGCATGCTTTCACCTGGGAGGAGGGGGGTCTTGCACCTACTAGTTTGTTTTATTACTTTAAAACATCTAACTTCTATAGGAGGTTTGAGAAAGAGCTGTGAGGCATGGCTAACAAAAAGATATAGGTAGATCATTTAATTTAATGTTTTTTAAATACAGCATTTACCATGGTAGTAACATACCTTCATTATTATTTCTGTTTATTATGTAACTTATTTGTTTAATGTGCAATTTGGTATAAATAATTTTGTATTAAACATGAATAAACTTAAAAAAAATAAAATAAAAATAAAATTACCTGGCTGCGAAATTACCTGTAGGTAATTTTATCACCAGCAGATGGCACCAGATTGTCACGTAACAGTTGTATCACGAGCATGACCATGAACCACGAGAACCGTGGTGTTAAAAAAACTAAGCTAGCAAACAAATCACCCTTAATTATACGTTTAAAAAATATCCATCTATTATCTTCCGCTTTATCCTATTTTAGGGTCGCGGGGTGGCTCCCCATGCCCATCCAGGGGAGAATGTTTTGGGCGCTGGGCAGATACACCCAGGACAGGACGCCAATTTATCGCTGGGCACACACTCACTCACACAGACACACTCTACTATATGGGGCATTTTGGAGAACTCAATTGACTTGATCAATATTTTTGGACTGTGGGAGGAAACCGGAGAACCCGGAGGAAACCCACGCGCACACGGGGAGAACATGGAAACTCCAACCAGATTGGGATTCGAACCGGGAATCCCTTGCGCTGAGAGGTGAATGTGCTAACCACTAAAACCGTTTAAAAATATATATTTTCAATAATTTATTCTGTAATTTATTGATTGAAATATATTACATATTGGCAAAAAAAATTCTCCTATATGCTTTTACACAATATGTTCTTACCCAGCAGAAGTTTGAACATAGCTAGGATTTGCATTTGTCCCATACTTTTATGGAAGGGCAATTGTGAAGCAGCACACAAAGACACATAAGTGAACTGTATGTTTGTAATAATTCTCTTTTATCGTGACTGTTTATGTATAAATTGAAACTGATGTCCTAAAAGAGGCCTGTTTAGGTAATCACAGTTTAATTCTCATAAAATGCTAATGCTACATTAACTGGTGTAATATAAAATTTAAATTGTTTGTTTTAAAGTTTGGAAATGACAACTTAAGAACTGCCATTTTATAGACAGTTTTATTGAATTCCAGATGCATTATAACAAAGGCAGAGGCATTAAGACTATGGCTTCTATTCATAATATTAACTTTTCATGGGCAAGCGAGTGAAAGTTTTAAGTGATCATAGCTATGACAATGTGTTTAAAATCAAGGAAGTATATAAAACGCTTAAACCTAGATGTGACATGGAATGTGAACCTGAGACATGATTTTGCAAGCACAGCAACAGGTTTTATTAACAAAATGCGTTACACTATTAAATGCAACTGCTGGATGATGGATGTACCATCATGCCACTTTCATATGGTGATAACTCTTCCTGCTGCATGCATACCCTGCCCCAGCATATAGAGGAGGGTGTGTGCAAGACATGCAGTGGAGTAATGACCACCTTACCTTCCTTCTGCCTTTTTGCACATGGCTCCCTCCAACTCCGTAGGACCATGGGTTTCTTGCATCCACTCTCCAACATATTACCATTCCAGTCATTAAAAATTCTCTATTTTCTGCCCCTGGTGCTCATAGCAATCATGTCTTCCCTTTCTATCCTTCCGCTTTGACTCCATCGTAAAAACCTTAGCTTCTCCCGCTTACGCTGTCTCGTCGCTTCCCGTGAACCCCAAGATATAAGCCAGAGCCATGTATTTCCACTGATTACCGTGCCTGTGAAGCATGCAGGTGCATTCATTGGCTGCATGCACATTCAACACCAAATGTGACATGAGAAAACTGAATGAGCACAGGACAAAAGAGTTATCAAGCTTAGCAACAGGCTTTATTACTAGATTGTAATTAAAACACTGCAACTGTTGGCTGGGTCACCTGCCGTCATGCCACATTCTTGTCACTGCATGTCGTGCTCCAGCATATATAGGCTGCACACCAATTATTAGCTGTGGTAATTACTTCTAAATGTCATGACTTCTAGGTGTCAGGAGCATACATTGGATGTCTCAGTTTATGTATGCTTATGTCTCTCTTGATTTTGTTTTTTTCTGTTTGTTTTGTTCAGACACACTGGCATGTTCTGCTATGGAAGTGGAACCCAGTGCACAGACTTAGTGGCACTCTTGGCACAAGCCAAATAAATAAACTTTATTAATTCAGATAATCACTCAGCAGGAGAAATGTCCAAAGTGCACTTAGAAATCTCACGGTTACTGACCGACAAAAGATCATTTTATTTAAGACCTGTGGGTGTGGTGGCTAAATGGATAGGGTGTCGGACTAACAACCTGAAGGTTGCACGTTCAATTTTAGAGGCCACTGATGTTGTCAAGGTAAATAGCTTTGGATAAAAGTGTCTGCAATATGATCGAATGTAAATATAATGTAAGACCCAAATCCTGCTTTTAAGTGGGAAATACTTTAATTCACATGCAGACTCTAGGCATGGCTGTTGGGTATGAGCGCCCTCGGGTGGACGTCCTCTGCGGGTGAGGCGTGCCGAACGCCCTCTGGCTGCAAAGTCAGGTGGACGCCCACAGCGGATCAGAAGTGGGCCACACCCTCTGACTGCATAGTCCGGTGGACGGCCTCGGCGGACGAGGAGTGGGCACGTTCGCACGCTGGCAGGACCTTGGCGGGCATGCACGCTGGCAGGACCTTGGCGGGCACGCATGCTGGCAGGACCTCGGTGGGCACGCACGTTGGGCGGACCTCGGCGGGCACGCACGCTGGGTGGACCTCGGCGGTCACGCACGCTGGCAGGACCTTGGCGGGCACGCACGCTGGCAGGACCTCGGCAGGTTCACACACTGACAGGACTTTGGCGGGCATGCACGCTGGCAGAGCATTGGCGGGCACGCACGCTGGGCGGACCTCGGCCGGCACCTCGGGCTCGCCATCCTGCACACAGAACATATACACCCCCACCGCAATGCCCAAACACATAGACATCTCAGACATGGGGAAGAAGGACTGGACACACGAGACAGGGGGACACGGATCCACATTTACCCCCCCGAGTGTTGGCTCCGGTACCGCCCCCTCGCAGTGCGATCCAGACACACTGGGTCTGGATTTCGCCGCGGGGGGTTTAACAAGCTGGACCGGAGCGTCCGTCCAGAACTCCTCAGAGTTGAGGAGGGTGCGTATGGGCAGAATATGCCCATACAGGTACGACTCGCCCGCCTCATCATAGGATATCTGAATCAGAGCGCTTCGTACCCGTACCTCCACATCCACTCATCATCAGAGTCATAACAATCATATGACATTACATAGTTCGGGCCGTCCTCACGGCTCCGGGACGGCGGGCTGAGCATAGCGGCGCACTCGTTGACACGGCGGAACGCGCCGCGAGTACGAGGTTACACGGCCCCCGCAAAGAAAAATTTAAAAGAGCGCTTACCTGGGCTCTGGACTCCCCAAATATCAAAGGTCGTTCTGTCACGGTAGTCTACCTCGGGCTGAAGCGGTGGCGCATAGGAAGCGCAGACCGCCGCGTTTACACGCGCTGAAGGGAGCCAGGCACGCAGGTAGCAGATAACGGGTTTATTAAAGGTGCAGTGCACCAAAAAACATGAGGTACAAAAGAGACTAAGTGACATAACACAAACGACCAGCACCGAAGACAGGAAACAATGGACATAAATACAAAAAGACACCCGACCACGTGCACAAGACAAACCAATTACAAAACGGAGTTAATTAACTAAACTAATGAGCACTGAACGTTAATTAACTCAAACAAACGGGACGAAACACAAAACAGGTGACAGGTGCCCTAGGCACCTGTTACAATACAACTACAAATATAAATATAATATAGAATATTTTAACTATAAATATAATACATAAATATATGTATATATAGTATATAAAATTTAAGAATATATTAAGAATATATACTATATATAAAATATATAATCAGTAGTGTACAATAGATATAAATATATAATATAAATATAGCAGCATATAAAATGTGTAACAGGTGCCTAGGGCACCTGTCACCGTTTCTGTGTTTCCCTTCGTTCTTTTGAGTTAATTAACGTTCATTTATCATTAGTTTAGTTAATTTACTCTTTCTTGTTATTGGTTGTTTTGGTGCACGTGGTCGGATGTGTTTGTGTATTTATTTCCTGTGTTTTCCCGTCCTTGTTGCGCGTCTTAGTTTAATGTCCACTCGTTTATGTACCGGTGTATTTGGTGTCACTACACCATAATAAATTCTGTTCCTGCTACCTGCGTGCCTGGCTCCCTTCTGCGCGTTAGAGCGCTGCGGCTCTGCGCTTCCTATGCGCAGCCGCTCTTAGCCCCAGGTAGACGAGTGTGACATAAAGACGCGCCCGTCAATTTGGGGAGTCCAGAGCCCAGGTAAGCTGTTTTTAAAATTTTTCTTTGCGGGGGCCGTGTAACCTCATACTCGCGGCACGTTCCGCCTTGTCCGCGAGTGCGCCGCTATGCGCAGCCCGCCGTCCCAGAGCCGTAAGGACGGCTCTAACAGTGTAATGTCAGAGGAAGGTCTCGATCTGATTCAGATTTCCGATGACGAGGCGGGCGAGTCGTACCTGTATGGGCATATTCTGCACATACGAACCCTCCTCAACTCTGAGGAGTTCTGGACGGACGCTCCGGTCCAACTTGTTAAACCCCCGTGGCGAAATCCAGACGCAGAGCGCGCCGGCGCGGTGCCAAGACGCAGCGTGCGTGATGCGCAGCTGCTGAGCGCGATACGTGCGCTGCAGGGCAGTCACGTGACGCGTCCGCGGCGGACCGCGCCGTGTCTGGGTCGCGCTGCGAGAGGGCGGTACCGGAGCCGGCACTCGGGGGGGTAAATGTGGATACATGTGGCGTCAGCCCGAGCAGCAGGGGCCGCACGCCACGCAGCCAGGGTGCGTCCGCCTCGCCACGCAGCCAGGGGGCGCCCGCCTCGCCACGCAGCCAGAGGGCGTGGCCAACTCCTCGCTCGACGTGGGCATCCACCGGACCACGCAGCCAGAGGGCGCGGCCCACTCCTCGTCCACCGAGGGCGTCCATCGGACCACGCAGTCAGAGGGCGTGGCCCACTCTTGATCCGCCGTGGGCGCCCACCTGACCTCGCAGCCAGAGGGCGTTCGGCAGGCCTCCCCCGCAGAGGGTGTCCACCGGAGGGCGCCTTGCCAAGCCGGCTCAAGGAGGGCGGGGGAACCCCCCCGGACTGTTTTTTTTTTTTTTCTTGGTCGCGTCCCCCCGTTGCGCGACCCCAGGGGCGGGGGTAATGTTACAGGTGTCACTGTTTCTGTGTTCCCCTTCGTTCTTTTGAGTTAATTAACGTTCATTTATCATTAGTTTAGTTAATTTACTCTTTCTTGTTATTGGTTGTTTTGGTGCACGTGGTCGGATGTGTTTGTGTATTTATTTCCTGTGTTTTCCCGTCCTTGTTGCGCATCTTACCTGCGTGCCTGGCTCCCTTCTGCGCGTTAGAGCGCTGTGGCTCTGCGCTTCCTATGCGCAGCCGCTCTTAGCCCCAGGTAGATGAGTGTGACAAAATGTATATATTTATATATAGATTTATCTTTTGGTGGAGTGATGATATACTAGGAAACACAAGGAATAATTTGAAATAGAAGCAAGATAAAAGTATTAAATGAAATATAAAATTTTAAAAATATATATATCAAATGAAAAACTAAATGAGGAGATGAAGAAACAACTAAAAATACAAAGTTCTA
This sequence comes from Corydoras sp. C115, assembly GCA_019802505.1. NCBI lineage: Eukaryota > Metazoa > Chordata > Actinopteri > Siluriformes > Callichthyidae > Corydoras > Corydoras sp. C115. The sequence continues at coordinate 79 of JAFMOC010000925.1, read as the reverse complement.
AACTAGTTCTAAACTAGACTAAAGCACAGAATTGCAAGACCAAAGAATATACAAAACAGAAGTATGCTAGTATACAGTC
>JAFMOC010000924.1:32500-57500 GCA_019802505.1 Corydoras sp. C115 | reverse complement strand
ACAATGCAACTACAGTGTGTGTGTGTGTGTGTGTGGGCGAGACCTGACTGCAGTTGTTTTAAGCTACAGAGTTCGTTTAAAGCTTGGGATTAACGAAGGCGTTTCTGTGACCGCAGGCGTATCACGAGGACGGAATCATCTTTGGATATCGCCACCCGTGCAGCTCGGCCACCGACTGTGTGCTCAGCCTTTTCCGGCTCACTAACGAGACGCTCAACGTCTGGACGCACTTCTTGCCGGCCTGGTGAGCCTGAACACACTCGCTCATCATGGGTTTCCTCACACACTCCCCTCCACATCACTTGATTGTAAAAGTACAGTCGTGTAATCAGTCGGCTGCGTAATTACAACGCGGGTCAGACCTTCTCGTTGTAATCATTGCTCTGTGCTTTCAGCATTTCTAATTGACCGCACCGCTCGCATCTCTCACAGCTGCATCAGCACGCCGTTTGACACAGGGGGCAGTATAAATGATTACAGCAGTGGTAAATACAAGCGTGTAAGAAGAGTGGAGTTACTCTCAGACGTTCGGTTCTTTTGGAGACGCGATACAAAACGTTGTATATATGGGGGATGTTGAGAGAATTTCTTTTTTGCATTTCGTTTCTTTAATGTTCCACCTGACGTTTTTCATTGTTTAGAATGCAGGGAATAAATATGGACATTTTAATGAGAAGCAGCTTACAGTGAAGACATGATGCAGTCTGAGCAACTAACGAGCATCACAGCGTTATCCTGACAGTGCTAGTGTGCACAGGGACTCCCCCTAGTGTTGAAACAAATTGCCATCTCATTATCTTCTGCTTGATCCTTACGATACATTTACATACATTTACATTTGGTCATTTAGCAGACGCTTTTATCCAAAGCAAGGTGAGCACACACATCCCTGGAGCAATGAGGGTTAAGGGCCTTGCTCAAGGACCCACACTGGTAACTTCAGTAGACCTGGGATTTGAACCCACAACCTTCAGATTGATAGCCCAACTCCCTAACCACTGAGCTACCACGCCACTATAAACTAGAGTCACGTGGGGAGGGGAGAAGGTTTCAGGCGCTGAGCAGATACGCCCAAGACGGATGCTCACACTTACACACACAGCGGAATTTAGCTGCCACTTCACCTTAAATCGATGTTGTTGGACTGTGGGAGGAAACTAAAGAACCAGCAGAAAACCCACACGGACACGGGGAGAACCTGTAAACTCCACCCAGACCGGGATTCGAACCTGGAACCCCAGCGCTGAGAGGCAGACGTGCCACTGCGTGTAACCGCCCAAAGTGGAATCCCAAAGTGACGGAGGGAAAACTCCCTGAGATCTGTTTGCTTTTAGAGAACCTTGAACCTTGTGAGGAGCGAGACTCGCTAACAGACCTTCCCTCCTTTGAGTGGAATATAAAGTACGAGGATCAAACTTTACTTCCCATTCCTAGAAAAACGTTTGATTGACCTCTAAATGTTTGGAACGGAATGTGAATCTTCCGTTCTGCAGTTCTCAACACATTACTTATGGAGACGTAATGTGTTCTCAGTGTTTGGGAAACGTTCGTCACTCGCAGGTTGATTGCATTCGCCCTTGCCAGGTTACATTTCTCTCTCTCTCTCTCTCTCTCTCTCTCTCTCTCTCTCACAATGCTGTTTGATTTCAGTGCAGGGTTTCAGAACGGCAGCACGCACCACTCATTACTATCAGCAGCAGCGTAATGTAAACATGTCGACTGATTAAACAGCCCTGATTGCTCCGCTATAATAATTCATCATCATCTCCAGGTAGAAAAGTCTACAGAATGTGCCGCATCAATGATTAAAACCTTCACGAATATTCATTCACGGTGGAACATTAACACTAATCAGACCAAAGCAAAAGAGCAATATGACGGTAGCAGCTTAGAATCCTGCCATTCAATCAATAAATCAACATTACGATTCAAATTATAGAAAAATAATGAGATTATTATCATTATCTTCCAAATAATGCACTACTGCGATCGTGGAGGGGGTTCCCCATGCCCATCTGCTGGGCAGATACACCCAGAACTGGGTACCAAGCTGTCACTGGGCATACACTTACTTACACAGACACACATACAATATATGGGGCAATTTCCATCCATCCATCATCTTCCGGTGGGTTCCCTATGCCCATCCAGGGGAGAACGTTTCGGGCGCTGGGCAGATACACCCAGGACAGGACGCCAATCTATCACTGGGTACACACTCACTCACACACGCACACTGAATTTGCAATTGTAGGGGCAATTTGGAGAATTCAATTGACTTGATCCATGTTTTTGGACTGTGGGAGGAAACCGGAGAACCCGGAGGAAACCCACGCTGACACAGGGAGAACATGGAAACTCCCCCCTGAGCGCTGAGAGGCGAACATGCTAAACCACTAAGCCACCGTGCCACCCACCTTCATTATATCATTAAATTAATACATGGCGTCTTCACGCTATTTATTTGATTTATTTGTTTTCTAACTTTATCCTGAGCACTTGAGCCTATCCCAGCACATAGTGACCTTCAGTCTCAGCATCTCACCTACAAGCATGTGTTTTACAGTGGAATCAGTAATGATTAATATATAAATGAGTCTGTACATTCATATCGGTTTCCCACCGGATTGCTCTGTCTCTCAGGTATTTCCTGTGGAAGCTGTTGACGGTGGTCTGTACGCAGGATGTCTGGTCCGACACGTACGCGTGGCCTTTGCTGGTCTACCTGTTGTCATGCTGTGTGTATCCGCTGGCATCCAGCTGCGCTCACACATTCAGCACCATGTCCATACAATCCCGACACGTCTGCTACTTTTTCGACTACGGCGCTCTCAGTCTGTACAGCTTGGGTGAGTTAAAAATGAGTTGAGCTTCCCAAAACTGTTCCCACAAACATCACAACTAAGCCTGTTGGTTGTATTAACCTCTGCTAATAGGACTGTGATTTATTCCCAATAACACACGCCCTCTTATTGCTTTAACAATACCTTTAATTTATTATATTTTCAGGGTCAGCCATCGCTTATTCTGCGTATGTAATCCCAGATGTTTGGGTGAACAGCTGGTTTCATCTGTATTACATTCCCATTGCAGTCTGCAACACTGTGATCAGCACCAGCATGTCCTGTTACTCCAGGTAATCCCAAGAAAAAAAAAAAAATCCATAGATTAAATGCAGCGTGAGGTTCCTCCACCGCACACAAAGCACTGACCCCTTCCATTCGATCTACAGGAAGTGTAGATAAGTGTGTGCACTTTGTCCATGTCACTTTTCATCAAAAAGCCACTAGTGGTCACTGTTTCAGTGGCAGTGAGAATCCCATGATATGACCCCCACACCCATCAGGCACAGCTGATTTACTTATAAACGCCTGACCAGGCTAATTACTAATAAATATATCAGTAATGAATGAGCATATGACTTCATGCTTTTAGGATTCTGTTCCAAATGTTTTTGGAAATGAAATTAAAGATCAGCTAAAAAATAATATCGCAATTCACTTAATGCATCGTCACTGTATTGCACTTTTTTTTTTTAATATATACATTTAATTCTGTAGCTCAGAGTTTTCTCTATAACGCTGGATTCTGCATTATACAGACATTACATAGTGTGGAAAATGTTTATGAAGTGTTTAATAAGAGAGCGGGAAGTGTTTATATCCATCCATTATCTTCCGCTTCATCCTCTACTAGGGTCTTGGGGGGGGGGGTCCTTGGGGGGGTTCCCCATGCCCATAGAGTGGAAAACGTTTCGGGCGCTGGGCAGATACACCCAGGACAGGGCGCCTATCTATCGCTGGGCACACACTCACTCACACAGACACACTCTATATGGGGCAATTTGGAGAACTCAATTGACTTGATCCATGTTTTTTGGACTGTGGGAGGAAAGTGGAGAACCCTGAGGAAACCCACACGGACATGCTAAAACCACTAAGCCACCGTGCCACCCTGAAGTGTTTATAGTACCTTACAAATATAAAAATATTCATAATAAATAAAAAAAAATAAAACGCAGCTACTTTTTTATTCTGTATTATTTTACGGGCGGCACGGTGGCTTAGTGGTTTAGCACGTTCGCCTCTCAGCGCTAGGGATTCCCGGTTCGAATCCCCATCTGGGTGGAGTTTCCATGTTCTCCCCGTGTCTGTGTGGGTTTCCTCCGGGTTCTCCGGTTTCCTCCCACAGTCCAAAAAACATGGATCAAGTTAATTGAGTTCTCTAAATTGCCCCATATAGAGTGTGTTTGAGTGTGTGGGTGTGTGCCCGGCGATGGATTGGCGCCCTGTCCTGGGTGTGTCTGCGCGGCGCCCGAGACATTCTCCCCTGGGTGGGCATGGGGAACCCCACCGCGACCCTAATAGAGGATAAAGCGGGAGATAATGAATGAATGAATGTATTATTTTACGTTTGAATGACAGTTTGAACTAATCCAAAAAAAATAAATCTAGCTAAGTTTGTATTGTTTCTAGACTGCGGCTCGGTTCTGATTCAGTGTGCTGCCCCCTGCTGAATGCTTAAAGCTTCTCTTCCTTTCCTTTCCTTTGCTAAGGCTTGGTTTGTCATTACTGCACGTTCACCCTGAGAACAGAAACAGGTAACGTGACGCTTCCATTTATTTTGCTTTGCAACTAACAGTTCACTTATTATTTTTTCTGCCATAAACATGAACACTAACACTGCAAGCTTAAAATCCCTTCTTACTGATAGACTGTTTGTTATTCATAGGAATTTAAGGTAGAGATATAAGTATGGAATAAAAACAATACTCAGATAGAAATGTGCAGAGTTGTGATGTCCAGGGGCATCTGTGTGTGTTTGAGGGAGACAGATATTTTTCGCCCGTATCGGGAGTAAAGTTACCGTAATAACTGTACGTTGGCTGTAAAGAGCAGCTTCTCAGCTTTCAGAAACCGTCAGAATTTTTTCTGAAGGCGCAAACTGTCGCAAAGTTACGGTCAAAAGTTTTCAAAGCAAAACCTTAAAAGTGTCTCATCTGCGACCGACTCGTAAAACAGATTCATGCTCTTCTGCCGAAGCTCAGGTTCATGTATTCAAAAATTTTTAGCCAAAACCATCATTTATTAGAACTGAATGTGCACTCGGGCGGCATGGTGGCTTAGTGGTTAGCACGTTCGCCTCTCAGCACTAGGGATTCCCGGTTCGAATCCCAATCTGGGTGGAGTTTCCATGTTCTCCCCGTGTCTGCGTGGGTTTCCTCCGGGTTCTCCGGTTTCCTCCCACAGTCCAAAAACATGGATCAAGTTAATTGAATTCTCAAAATTGCTCCATATAGAGTGTGTCTGTGTGAGTGAGTGTGTGCCCAGCGATGGATTGGCACCCTGTCCTGGGTCTATCTGCCCAGCGCCCGAGACGTTCTCCCCTGGATGGGCATGGGGAACCCCACCGCGACCCTAATAGAGGATAAAGCAGGAGATAATGAATGAATGAATGAATGTGCACTCCACTGCTGACAGACAGATTTCATATGTTATTTAATTTATAACTAATAAATGATCGAACAAAATGAATGTGACAACAGTTTGAAAAATGGATAAATACACACATGAATGGGCAATTTTTAAAGAGGACAGAGGGGGAATAAGAGATCTGGGCTACAGCCCCTGATGTTTCTAAACCCTTAAAACGCCCCTGGTGATGTCACAAACGAAGACAGCGATAGGGTCCTGGTTTAATTCCTGGGTGGTCCGCTCATCTACCGGGTGAGAAGTCCTGCCTATCTACACCCCCACACACCGATACTGCAATCAGGATCTGGAATATTCGGTTCTAGATCATCATATCTGACACGCAGCTCAGAGAACAAAACAAGAATCTAAGTGGGTAGAGAGGAAAACAAAACAATGTTCTCCTACCCCCCCCGCCCTTCCCACTTGCCGCTTGAAGGGTCTTGAAGATAAAAATGGTAATTACCACTTTAAAGACAATGTGCAAAGGGTCTGTGCTTCAGCTAAAGCCTTTAAAGAAGCTGATTTAACAGATATCAGCACGGTGGAGATCCCACATCGGCTTTTTATCCTTTGTTTGCCACGTTTTAGGTTTAAAGTCAACATATTTAAAGTATTTACAGCTTAATAGTTTTCTGTGAAGGAGTTTTTTAGCGTTTTTTTTTTTTTTTTTTTTAAAGTCCTTTATAAAGGGCTTTATTTTAAGCACTGGGGCATTTGAACCACAATTAAACATAACCAAAGTGCTGCCAAGAACCGGTAAGCATTGGAATGTTGAATATGCAGCCCAACCCCTAAAGGAAGTAGGAAAGATGGTGAAAGATACCATTTTAATTAATTCCGGGTTGGTTTTTTTTTTGTTTGTTTTTTTGCATAATCTTTTTAATACTTTATAATTATTAATCAGGTTTTCTTAAATCCTCCTGTATATCACGGAATCCTCTGAATTACTTTAATTTCACTGTATATCTGGACTACATCTATCCATCCATCCATTATCTTCCGCTTTATCCTCTATTAGGGTCGCGGGGGTGGGGGGGTTCCCCATTCCCATACAGGGGAGAACGTTTCGGGCGCTGGGCAGATACACCCAGGACAGGACGCCAATATATCACTGGACACACACTCACTCACACAGACACACTCTATATGGGGCAATTTGGAGAATTCAATAGACTTGATCCATGTTTTTGAACTGTGGGAGGAAACCGGAGAATCCGGAGGAAACCCACGCAGACATGGGGAGAACATAGAAACTCCACCCAGATTGGGATTCGAACCGGGAATCCCCAGCACTGAGAGGAGAACATGCTAAAGGACTAAGCCACCATGCTGTGCATGTGTCAATACATTCATTCATTCATTCATTATCTCCCACTTTATCCTCTATTAGGGTCGCGGTGGGGTTCCCCATGCCCATCCAGGGGAGAACGTCTCGGACACTGGGCAGATAGACCCAGGACAGGGCGCCAATCCATCGCTGGGCACACACTCACTCACACAGACACACTCTATATGGGGCAATTCTGGAGAATTCAATTGACTTGATCCATGTTTTTGGACTGTGGGAGGAAACCGGAGAACCCGGAGGAAACCCACGCAGACACGGGGAGGACATGGAAACTCCACCCAGATGGGGATTCGAACCGGGAATCCCTAGCGCTGAGAGGAGAACATGCTAAACCACTAAGCCACCATGCTGCGCATATGTAAATACAATTTTTTAAAAAAGTTTACCATTAAAGTCTTTAAATATAAATTAAATGGATGAGCAGGTCTTCAGTGCATATTAAAGCTCAAACGTTTTGTCCTTCAGCTCTGCCTCTGTAATGGCGACGGCTGCACGGTCAACGAAGCCACCTCCCTGCACGTCCATCACATCCTCCTGGCCCTCCTCACAGGCTTTCTGTTCGCCACACACCTGCCTGAGAGGCTCGCACCCGGCCGATTCGACTACATCGGTAAGAATCCGAATCAGCATCGGCTTTATTTTGCCAAGTATGTTACACACACAGGGCTAAAGTTAGTGCTTTAGCATGTTCTCCTCTCAGCGCTAGGGATTCCCGGTTCGAATCCCCATCTGGGTGGAGTTTTCATGTTCTCCCCGTGTCCGCGTGGGTTTCCTCCGGGTTCTCCGCTTTCCTCCCACAGTCCAAAAACATGGATTAAGGTCAATTGAGTTCTCCAAATTGCCCCATATAGAGTGTGTCTGTGTGAGTGAGTGTGTGCCCAGCGATGGATTGGCGCCCTGTCCTGGGTCTATTTGCCCAGCACCTGAAACGTTCTCCCCTGGATGGGCATGGGGAACCCCACCGCGACCCTAATAGAGGATAAAGCGGAAGATAATCAATGAATGAATGAATGAATGTATTTACAAATGGGCGGCACGGTGGATAGTAGTTTAGCATGTTCTCCTCTCAGCGCTAGGGATTCCCGGTTCGAATCCCCATCTGGGTGGAGTTTCCATGTTCTCCCCGTGTCCGCGTGGGTTTCCTCCGGGTTCTCCGCTTTCCTCCCACAGTCCAAAAACATGGATTAAGGTCAATTGAGTTCTCCAAATTGCCCCATATAGAGTGTGTCTGTGTGAGTGAGTGTGTGCCCAGCGATGGATTGGTGTCCTGTCCTGGGTGTATCTGCCCAGCGCCCGAGACGTTCTCCCCTGGATGGGCATGGGGAACCCCACCGCGACCCTAATAGAGGATAAAGCGGAAGATAATGAATGAATGAATTTACAAATGGGCGGCACGGTGGATAGTGGTTTAGCATGTTCTCCTCTCAGCGCTAGGAATTCCCGGTTTGAATCCCAATCTGGGTGGAGTTTCCATGTTCTCCCCGTGTCTGTGTGGGTTTCTTCCGGGTTCTCTGGTTTCCTCCCACAGTCCAAAAACATGGATTAAGGTCAATTGAGTTCTCCAAATTGCCCCATATAGAGTGTGTCTGTGTGAGTGAGTGTGTGCCCAGCGATAGATTGGCGTCCTGTCCTGGGTCTATCTGCCCCAGCGCCCGAGACGTTCTCCCCTGGATGGGCATGGGGAACCCCACCGCGACCCTACTAGAGGATAAAGCGGGAGACAATGAATGAATGAATGAATGTTACACACACAAGGCGGCATGGTGGCTTAGTGCTTTAGCATGTTCTCCTCTCAGCGCTAGGGATTCCCGGTTCAAATCCCCATCTGGGTGGAGTTTCCATGTTCTCCCCATGTCCGCGTGGGTGTCCTCTGGGTTCTCCGGTTTCACAGTCCAAAAACATTTTGTGTCTGGGTGAGTGAGTGTGTGCCCAGCGATAGATTGCCCCCTCTGTCCTGGGTGTATCTGCCCAGCGCCCGAAACGTTCTCCCCTGGATGGGCATGGGGAACCCCACCGTGAACCCTAATAGAGGATAAAGCGGAAGATAATGGATAAAGGGTATTTACAAATTATACAGTTCTACTTACAAATATCACGTTTGCTGGACATATACATACATATATTATAAGATAAGGTGCATTTATGCTGTAGTGTTTATAAGCTGTTTATAAGTATAATGGCGGGAGGAAAGAAACTCAGAAATTAAGACGTGGTTCACCTCCCCCCCCCCCCCCCCCCGCCAAGCTCCGCTCAGTGCGTTTACACAACAATACACAGAATATTTACCTTCAGAACGCGGTGTGTTGGTTTGTACTGATAACAGGCGGAACCGCTGGCTGCTCTATAACGTCAAATGCAAACAAATTCCAAGAACCGTGATTTTAAAGCGTAAATAAATATAAATTCAGGTTTAGTATTGAGCCAGTGGGCCCGGCCCATCAGTTCAGACCTGAGAATCCTACATGAATAGATCCTATAGTCATAAATATTCATTAGAGCCCTGAAACTTTAGGTCAGTGTGAAAAGAGAAAACAATGCAACATAGAGATTCAACATTTAAATACAATCATTGAACGTTTAAATATAAATATAAATGAATGAGTAAACAGTCAGAGTGCTACAGAGCCTCAATGAAAGCAAGCTAATAGATCATTCAGGGAATAAGGAGCTTTATATATGCTTCTCAGGCAGCACAGTGGTTTAGCATGTTCTCCTCTTGGCGCTAGGGATTCCCGGTTCGAATCCCCATCTGAGTTCCATGTTCTCCCCGTGTCTGCGTGGGTTTCCTCCGGGTTCTCCGGTTTCCTCCCACAGTGCAAAAACATGGACCAAGCCAATTGAGTTCTCCAAATTGCCCCATATAGAGTGTGTCTGTGTGAGTGAGTGAGTGTCCAGTGATAGATTGGCGTCCTGTCCTGGGTGTATCTGCCCAGCGCCTGAAACGTTCTCCCCTTGATAAGCATGGGGAACCCCCCCCCCCCCACGACCCTAATAGAGGAAGATAATGGATGGATGGATATGCATCTCATTCCGTGCAAAGCTTGAAACCAAGAAACAGACAAGTGAAGATAAGGACCAACGCAGAGATTGCAGAGAGTGAGAGAGACACCCGAACCAGAAATCCTACATCGCACCTTAGTCACGGAAAAAAAAAAATAGAACATTTTATATATATTTTTTTCCCATGAGTCCAAATGCTTACTTAAAATTTTTGTCAATTATGACTTGTATTTAATAATAATAATAATAATAAAAAAAAATAATAATAACAATACATTTGATTTATATCGCGCTTTTAGGGACCTCAAAGACACTTAAGACATATGGAACATTAATGCAGTTATAAAAATAAGAAAGAACATTCATTAAAATGGGTTTCCCCAGGGTTCTCCGGTTTCCTCCCACAGTCCAAAAACATGGATCAAGTCAATTGAATGCTCCAAATTGCCCCATAAAGAGTGTGTCTGTGTGAGTGAGTGTGTGCCCAGCGATAGATTGGCGTCCTGTCCTGGGTGTATCTGCCCTGGATGAGCATGGAGACCCTAGTCCCCAGTACAGGATTAAGTGGAAGATAATGGAAGGATGGATGGGTTCTACAGTGTGTTCTCAGATGTATACGGGATTATAATTCTGGGTTTGAGGTACAAAGGCAACACTAAAAGTGTTAAAAGTGTTAAAATAATTCCAATCTCAGGCTTTAGACATAAATTCTGAAGTTAGACGATTAAACTTACACCTGCGGAGTTTCAGAACTTTTAAGGCTATATTTGTACGTTTAAAGCCAGATGACCATCTAAGGTCCTCTGGCTGACCTCCGTTAACTCCGCAGAGACCTCAGGAGATGTGGACAGATCAGTGAACAGCTAACATATTTACTCCTATGCCCTTGAATTAATGGCTTTTCAGAGGTGAGCTGATGAGGCCTGGTTCTACCTCGTTCTACCTCATTAGGTTAAAAAATGGACCATATGTTTGACTTTATGACCGCTGACATCTGTGCGTCATCGAGCAACTCGTGGTTCTGCTCACGTGACTTCTAACTATATAACAGTTCTCAGCGATTCATCTTAACCCTCGATCTGTACCGCCCCCCGCAGGCCACAGCCACCAGCTGTTTCACGTGTGCGCCATCGTCAGCACACACGTCCAGATGCAGGCCGTACAACTGGACATGGAGCTCAGGCGGCCGTGGCTCCTCGCCCACGCGCCCACCATCACGTTCGGCAGCACGCTGGGTGCCACCGCCCTGTCGGTCCTCATCAGCCTGCTCATCATCCTCATCTTCAGCCGCCTCCTCCGGCTCAACCCCGAGTGGAACAGCGCCGGCGGAACGTGCTGCGGCGCGGCGAAGGACAAACGCAGACGCTGAGCGGAACGTCCCAGAACGTTCGACACAAGATGGACATGAGGGAATGGAACGTCTGAGTGTTTTTGAGGATTTATTATCAGATCTGATGTTCTGATGATGTCAGAGTTACACAGCGGCAGGTTAAACCTGAGGAACAGAGACCTCAGAACTCCTGCTCGGTTTAATGCAGATACATGTCTTTAAGCTCAGGTTTACACACACACACACACACACCTGCAAGCATGCATTCACACAAACACACACACACACACACACACACACACACACACACCAAGGCCTGCAAGCATGCATTCACAAACACTCACAGGCCTGCAAGCATGCATTCACACACACACACACACACACACACACACACCACAGGCATACATTCACACACACACGCATTCACACACACAAGCCTGCAAGCACACATTCACATACACACATACACACACACACACACACACACACACACACACACACACACACACACAGGCCTACAGGCATGCATTCACACACACACACGCACGCACACACACAAGCCTGCAAGCACGCATTCACATACATACACACACACACACACACACACACACACGCAAGCACGCATTCACACACACAGGCCTGCAAGCACGCATTCACACACATACACATACACACACAGACCTACAGGCACACTAACACACACACAAGCACACATTCACACACACAGGCCTGCAAGCACGCATTCGCACACATTCGCACACACACACACACACACACACACACACACACACACACACTCACACACAGGCCTACAGGCATGCATTCACACACACACACACACACACACACACCCAAACCTGCAAGCATGCATTCACACACACACACACACACACACACACACACACACACACACACACACAGGCCTACAGGCATGCATTCACACACATACACACACACACCCAGACCTGCAAGCATGCATTCACACACACAGGCCTGCAAGCACGCATTCATACACACACACACACACACACACACACACACACACACACACACACACTTATATGATGCTGCTGATCTCAGGAATTACAGATGCCTCACCCTGATGTGGTCAAAAGTATGTGAACACTGTTTAATTTTGTATGTTTTGTGGTTGTATGTTGTTCCAGCGCTGCATTAATCCAACAACAAATACGTTTTGCAGTCACATGCTTGAAGCAATAGTCCATTTCTGGTTTAAGACTTTCTTGTTCCCTCTATGCACCTTGATGGCTTTGGGAATCTGCTCTAAATTGCCCCTCTATAGTGTGTGTCTGTGTGAGTGAGTGTGTGCCCAGTGATGGATTGGCTGTCCGGGGTGTATCGGCCCAGCGCCTGAAACCTTCTCCCCTGGATGGGCATGGGGACGGGCATGGGGATGGGCATGGGGACGGGCATACGTTTGGCCTTTCAGGGTGAATCAAGGGCAGATCTCAGGATCTTTTCACGAATGGATATGGATTCTGTTGTGATTGTACAGTATTGCACTTTATAATGCATCATTTGATTGTATATTTGATTGAGTAAAAGATGTGCAGAGAAATATATAAAGAGACTGTTTTAAAAAGAAAAATCACAGAGACTGCATCTGAAATCGCTGCTTTACTGGTTAACCAGTACTTACTAGATCAAAAGAGTACCTACAGTTCAGTATGTGATTTCAGACACGGCTCACGTCTTAATTTGAGAGGATCATGTTTGGGGTCTGATGATTTAGCCATTAATCTGTTTTTACTGATGGACCTCTGCTGTTACATTAGCACCCTTGTGGTTGCCTTATGTCTATTAAAAAAATGAATAAATAAATAAATAAAAAAAGAATATATATATATATATATGGCGGCACGGTGGCTTAGTGGTTAGCATGTTCGCCTCTCAGCACTAGGCATTCCCGGTTCGAATCCCCATCTGGGTGGAGTTTCCATGTTCTCCCCGTGTCCGAGTTGGTTTCCTCCGGGTTCTCCGGGTTTCCTTCCACAGTCCAAAAACATGGATCAAGTCAATTGAGTTCTCCAAATTGCCCCATGCAGAGTGTGTTTGTGTGTGTGCGTGTGTGTGTGAGTGTGTGTGAGTGTGTGCCCAGCGATAGATAGTCCTGGGTGTATCTGCCCAGCGCCCGAAACGTTCTCCCCTGGATGGGCATGGGGAACCCCCCCACAACCCTAATATAGGATAAAGCGGATCATAATGAATGAATGAATAAATATATATATATATATATATATATATATATATATATATATATATATATATATATATATATATATTATATTATATTTATTTATTTATTTTTTTTAAGGACATAAGGCAATCACAAGGACCAATGCGGGTATATATATATATATATATATATATATATATATATATATATATATATATATATATATATATATATATATATATATATATATGACAAGTTAGCCTCAGATATTTATACACCTGTACAGCAGGATTTATTTTTTGTTATTTATTTTTACAGTGGTGCGTCATGATTCTGATTAACACTGATATTTGGGGACGGAATGAAGAGGAATTTTGCACAACTGTATTGTTTATCATTCATCTTAAGACCTTTTGTTATTTATGATACGTTAAAACATGAAATAAAGCTGTTGAACACTGTACATACTGGCAGCCAACTGTATTTACATTGGGGCGTGTCCAAACTTTAGACTGGTACTGGACTAATGTAAATAAAAAACTCTATATAAATAAATAGCTTTGACAAACCAAATGAACCCATTTGGGGGCGTCACAGTGGCTTAGTGGTTTAGCATGTTCTCCTCTCAGCACTAGGGATTCCCGGTTCGAATCGAGGTTTACATGTTCTCCCCGTGTCCGCGTGGGTTTTCTCCATGTTCTCCGGTTTAGTCCCACAGTCCAAAAACATGGATCAAGTCAATTGAATTCTCCAAATTGCCCCATATAGAGTGTGTCTGTGTGAGTGTGTGAGTGTGCCCAGCGATAGATTGGCGCCCTGTCCTGGGTGTATCTGCCCAGCGCCCGAGACATCCTCCCCTGGATGGGCATGGGGAAACACCCCCCCACCACCCCTGCGACCCTAATAGAGGATAAAGCGGAAGATAATGGATGGATGGTTGAACCCATTTGTAATGAACGAACTGTAAAACTATAAATATAAAAATAATAATAATAATAATAATACATTTTATTTGATGGCGCCTTTCTGGACACTCAAGGTCACCTTACAAAGAAAAAACAATAAAAAACAACAATAATAAATAAAGCAATCAGTCTAATCATAGTAAGCAAAATAAATTTACATTTTAAAGCGCAAATAAATTAAAAGATAGAGGAAATAAAATCAGAGATTATAAGCAATTCTAAAAAGGTACGTTTTGAGACTCGACTTAAACTGTGAGATGGAGTCCAATTTCCTTAAGTCGAGAGGCAGGGCATTCCATAGCCTAAATAAATATAATATCACTTTTTTTATATATTTAATGCCAAATCATTAATACAATGTTTTTTTTTTTCAGACATAATGCCTTTCTGAAAAACCTGCAAAGCTGCTCAAATGATTTCGATTTATTTCCTAACTCGAGACAGATGGAGCTCCACGCTGTGTTGGGTTGGTGTTCATGCTCTGTGGAACTGGGCTGGTGATATTAAGACGGCAGACTGCAGTGTAAAGCCTGCTCGCTGTGAATGTGTAATTGTGCACAAACTCCGCACAACGCCGTTCGCTGCCGTTTCTGGCTCGCAGGTGACGAAGAACGTCAAAGAGTACAGAGGTGCTCAAACAATGCATACGCGAGCATATGTGTGCTTTAACGCCTTGATGAGAACGTGATGTTGGTTCAGATTAAGGGCTCTCCTCTCTGCACCGTGACACGCTGAAAAGCCTGATCAGGTGCCAGGGGTTCCGTCGGGACTGTTTGTTCTCGTCTCTTTTCTGAGGCGTCGAATAAAAGGCAGAGATTCATATTGTGTGCAGTCAGATCTAATAAATCGGGTGGGATTAGGCGCAGAAAGGCGGCCTTATCTTTCATTCGTGCTGACTGTGTAAGACGAGTCTCTTATTGGAAAAGTAAATACAGAAACGCAGCGCTGCTCTGGAGAAATCAGCCGTGACGTGTTGGTTAAGCGAGCCAGCCTGTTTATTTGCATTTACAGCATTCGGGGCAACTAACTGAGATGGGCAGAGGGGAGGCCTGTGGTTTAGGGAACCATCAGCACTCTGTAATTCAGAATATTAAACACTAAGGTTTGTTTTGATGTTTGAAGATGCTTTTTATAGTGATTTTATTAATTTTTATTAATTTAATTTATTAATTTTAATTTATACGGCACGGTGGCTTAGTGGTCAGCACATTCGCCTCTCAGCGCTAGGGATTCCCGGTTCGAATCCCCATCTGGGTGGAGTTTCCATGTTCTCCCCGTGTCCGCGTGGGTTTCCTCCGGGTTCTCCGGTTTCCTCCCACAGTCCAAAAAACATGGATCAAGTCGATTGAGTTCTCCAAATTGCCCCATATAGAGTGTGTCTGTGTGTGTGTGAGTGAGTGTGTGCCCAGTGATGGATTGGCACCCTGTCCTGGGTGTATCTGCCCAGCGCCCGAAACTTTCTCCCCTGGATGGGCATGGAGAACCCCACCGCGACGCTAAATAGGATTTTAGACATTATTCTAGTAGATACTGGTAATAGGGCGGCACGGTGGCTTAGTGGTTTAGCACGTTCGCCTCTCAGCACTGGGGATTCCCGGTTCGAATCTCCCATCTGGGTGGAGTTTCCATGTTCTCCCCGTGTCCGCGTGGGTTTCCTCCGGGTTCTCCGGTTTCCTCCCACAGTCCAAAAACATGGATCAAGTCAATTGAGTTCTCCAAATTGCCCCATATAGAGCGTGTCTGTGTGAGTGAGTGTGTGCCCAGTGATGGATTGGCGCCCTGTCCTGGCGCCCGAGACGTTCTCCCCTGGATGGGAATGGGGAACCCCACTGCGACCCCAATAGAGGATAAAGTGGGAGATAATGAATGAACATGAATTTTAATGTGTTAATTTTATTAATTAATTGGGTGGCGGCTTAGGGGTAAGCACTAGGGATCCAGGTTTGAATCCCGATCTGGGTGGAGTGATGGATGCTCTGGTTTCCTCCCACAGTTTGAAAAAAAACCCCATAAGTTTAAGGTAAATTGGTTGCTTTCTATTGCCCCTATATAAATATGTGTGTGTGTGTGTGTGTGTGTGTGTCAGTGTGTGAAGAAGCTTGAGGTCACACGCAATGCCACCCCCCCCCCCTCCCCAAAGGAGTGTTAAAGTGACTTGTGAAAGGGTTCATAGCAACATAACCATAGTTTCAAATCAGACGTTTAACACTCTACAAAATACTCAAACGGGCAGTTTAGTTGGTGTGTAAGGGGGTTTAAATCTGTACTCTTAAACAAAACTGCCCTTGCGTATAACGCCAGGGTAAGAAGGACAGGGTTAGTGTGGGAAGTACTTTGCTATTAATACCTTTACCTTAAATCGACTATGGAATAACGAGCATAAACGATTGCAATTCCTATTTTAATCCTCAACACACACTTTTCTCATAGCAAACGACATATAACAATGATTTAACAACATTTCATAAAACTAATTACTTTCAGAAAGACATCCTCAGTTTTTTTTTTATTTAAATATTAATATTTTAATATTAAAATCCTGATTTATTGTACGTGGCTCTTGCGCCTCTAGTGGACGTGCATCAAAACACGAGCAGCGAACGATTAGTATTTTTATTATTATTATTATTATTATTATTATTATTATTATTATTATTATTATTTAATGTCTACACTTTTATCTTTAAAAACGCCAAACATTTGTACAAAGAGAGAAACCGTGCTCAACGTTCATACCAAGAATAAACCGGGGTTGGATGTTTTTAAACGTTCTTAATGCAGAACTACAATTCACCAGCAGATGGCAGCATTGTACCGCATTATATTTCATGCTTCAGAAATGTAACGCGTTTTAAGTGAGACACACTCACTCACACACACACACACACACACACACACACACACACACACACACACACACACACACACACACACTCCCACAACAAACAACTTATGTGATAATGTAACATGCGTATTAAGATATCATTGTGAAGAAGCTGCCAAAATATGTAGACGTCAGAACATCACGCCCTAAAATCTTGTATTAATTAATAAAGTAGCACATCACACAATAACACCACCACCCCCGCATCAGTGCCACTGCAGAAGAATCATCCACCAATTAAATAGTTTCTAGTACGCATTATTACCAGTATCTACTAGAATAATTTCTAAAATCCTATTTAGGGTCGGGAAGGGGGGGGGGGGGTCCCTATGCCCATCCAGGGGAGAACGTCTTGGGCACTGGGCAGATACACCCAGGACAGGGCGCCAATCTATCACTGGGCACACACTCACTCACATACACACTCTATATGGGGCAATTTGGAGAACTCAATTGACTTGATCCATGTTTTTGGACTGTGGGAGGAAACCGGAGAACCCGGAGGAAACCCACGCGGACACGGGGAGAACATGGAAACTCCACCCAGATGGGGATTCGAACCGGGAATCCCTAGCGCTGAGAGGCGAACATGCTAAACCACTAAGCCACCGTGCCGCCTATATTAATTATTCATTATTTAATTAAGGATTTCTAAGTAAGAGGGGTGGCACGGTGGCATAGTGGTTAGCACATCTGCCTCTCAGCTCTAGGGATTCCTGGTTCGAATCCCCATCTGGATGGAGTTTCCATGTTCTCCCCATTGTCCGCGTGGGTTTCCTCCGGGTTCTCCGGTTTCCTCCCACAGTCCAAAAACATGGATCAAGTCAATTGAGTTCTCCAAATTGCCCCATATAGAGTGTGTCTGTGTGAGTGTGTACCCAGCGATGGATTGGCGCCCTGTCCTGGGTGTATCTGCCCAGCGCCCGACACGTTCTCCCCTGGATGGGCATGGGGAACCCCACCGCGACCCCAATAGAGGATAAAGCGGGAGATAATGAATGAATGAATAATTAAAATAACCAAAGAAGTACAGCCTCTAAATTCAGAACTACAAAAATCCATTCCAGTACAAGCGACACGTTCACACACACGTTCACACCAGGCAGCACCCACATGAACAAGTGAAGAAAAAAAAACAAAAACAACATCCCACCCCACCCCACCCCAACCACCCCACCACCCCCTAACCACCCCCCTGCCTGTTCACAAAAGCAGAAGCCTCCACCTCCGTCAGGTCTCTGATTTCTTGTGGCGCTGGTGTGTAAGCAGCATGTTAATCTCCACCCAACACTTGGTGTATTCAAGTTTGTTAAGTCCTGTTCAGAAAGTAATGGGATGGAGGGGGAGTGTGTGTGTGTGTGTGTGTGTGTGTGTGGGGGGGGGGGTTTAAAGGTAAACACGGCTCTGTTTGACATTCCGAAGAATTACCACCCCAGGACTGGTGTAGTTGTGTAGTGTTTGATCAGTGTGTAGTGCAAGTGAAAAGGGAAGCAGCTGTCAGTTCCTCCCTCGGCCCCACAGCCCCGGCGTTTTCAGAGCAGCCTATGATAATATTGACCTTCCCCAGTCTGTTTACCCAGCAGTGCCTTTAAACCCAACTCCAGCAAATATCAGACCTCTACAGAGCGCTCTCCCACACACACACACACAACAACACACACACCAACACACACACAAACTAATTACCGCTTAAACACGCCGTTATCGTTCCGTCCCGCCTGTTGGTGTTGGAAGATCTCACAAACTTTTGGGAAGGTAAACATTCTCGGTGGCAATGTGATAAATGGAGCTGATTAATTTGTGTGTGACCCTGACAAACTCTTTTTGTCACTTGTGTACACGCTGTGTGTGTGTTTTCACCTCAAGGACAAATGGGATCACACCCTGTACGAGTACATTTCATTTATTTGTATGACATTTCCGTGTGTTCATTTGGCAAACATGCTTTAAACGTTGCTGCGTCCCCTAAACCCCGTCAACAGTGAGGCAACAGAACCAGAACCAGAACCAGTGCAGGACACCAACCTTCTGCAGAACCTCATGATTGGTGAGTTTTATAACACACCGTTGTTAAATACTCAACTCTGATTGCCACAGTCTGTTCTTTCTTATTATAAACAGGTAGTTCCGGTCCTCATAGCTGATTGGCTGAGCCTTTGGCCAGCCGTAACATTATTGACAATAACACACCCCTCTGAGCGCATCACAATCGTATCGATGTGGGATATACTATACATTATTTACCCATATTCTGTAATTTGGCCACTAGATGGCAGTAATTGATTGAGAGAGAAACCCGTCAAATTGAAAAAATCAGAGCTCGCTTCAAAAACCGGACTAGATTATGTTGCGGATGAACAGATTCTTTTCAGTGAACACCTTTATGAATCAAACCTTGTTTTTTTTTTGTCATAGTGTGCATGTTAGCGTTTTGTAAAAGCGATAAGGCACTCGAGGTTGTGTATTTTAGTAAATAAATCATGGGAAAGAGGTGCACCTGCACTCTGCCATGCATCAGGCCTAATTACACCCCTTTCCCATGATTTATTTAGAATAATGCAGCGCTCTCTCGTACCTTTTTGCTTTAATAACTGCGTTTCTACATGATATAGATAAATAAAGGTTATATAGGTACAGATTACCGTGATTTTGTTTTCTAGCAATGTTCTCTTTGTAGAACAGCTGCTGCTCTTCTGAAAAGTGTGAAGGGTTAAGTATTACAATATGTTTGTGCCATAAGCAACCATAGAACCCAAGAGACTATATATATATATATCATTCATTCATTCATTCATTATCTTCCGCTTTATCCTCTATTGGGGGGGGGGGGGGGGGGTTCCCCATGCCCATCCAGGGGTGAACGTTTCGGGCGCTGGGCAGATAGACCCAGGACAGGGCGCCAATCTATCGCTGGGCACACACTCACTCACACAGACACACACTCTATATGGGGCAATTTGTAAGATTTGAGAATGCAATTATGATGTTATGCCGAACTTTTAGTGTTCAAACCCAGAATTATAATCCTGTATACATCTGAGAACACACTGTAGAACCCATCCATCCTTCCATTGTCTTCCACGTAATCCTGTACTGGGGACTAGGGTCGAGGGGGGGGGGTTGGGGTTCTCCATGCTCATCCAGGGCAGATAGACCCAGGACAGGATGCCAATCTATCGCTGGGCACACACTCACTCACACAAACACACTCTATATGGGGCAATTTGGAGAATTCAATTGACTTGATCCATGTTTTTGGACTGTGGGAGGAAACCGGAGAACCCGGAGGAAACCCACGCAGACACGGGGAGAATTTCATATATATATATATATATATATATATATATATATATATATATATATATATATATATATATATATTTAGGTGATAATGGTGCAGCGTCTTGAGGTTTTAATCACATTCCGGTGTTTGCTTGCCGACGGCCGTGGTTGCCCTGCCTGGTTGCCCTGCCCGTGTGTGCACTCGGTGTAATAGGATTGGAGTGCGGCGTGTTTGTGTAACCCTTAACCCTCTCCTCAGCGCCTATCTTCAGCATTAATGGAAAATACATGAGGGCCTCCCGTCCTCCCTCCCGTCCTCCCTCCCATCATCTCCCTCCTCATTCCCACCACCAGCTCCTCTAATTAAACCCGGGGTGTTTGTACAGCCGGCGCCGTGTGTTCGAGGCACACAAACATGTTCCGAAGGTTCCGCCGGTCAGAATCGCGCGGTCCGCCTTCGTGTCCCGAGACGTTTCACCTGTTCGGGTAAGAGACGGGACGCCGATGCGAGCGGTCGTCTCGGTTCTCTGGCGGTGATGGACAGTGTACACAGAAGTGGGTGTTTGTTATTAAGACGGCAGCAGCTCTGTCTGCTTAACCCTTCACACACACAGCTGATCAAACAAAGTCCACATTTGTTGCATTAAGTGCAATAAACCGTGCACTTATTCATATGTGCGGCATATCTGTGTTTTCATTGGCTTGTTGTTCCGTTAAACATAATAAAATATTTTAACTAACAGACATCGGTGGGGGGGGGGGGGGCATATGAGAACCACGATGTACAGTTGTGATCAAATTTATTCAACCCCCAATGCTGCGAAGGGTTTTATGGAATTCAGTGCACATTTGTAATTGTGTTCATAATGAAATCTTACAAGGACTTGTTAAAGAACTAAATGCAACTAAGATAGCATCAATTGTTTTTGTCATAAAGTATTAAATGGCCTTTTTGTGATTTCTTCATTGACACAATTATTCAACCCCTTTACAACTACCACTCATAAGAACAGAGGTTCATTCCAGTGTTTTCAATCAGGTATTGAAAACACCTGTGGATGTCAACGAGCAGCAACCAAGCATGATAAGCACCAATTAGGCAGATTTAAAAGGACTGTGATACTCAGCTCCTTCTAGACATCTACTGGTGTGTTTACAAGCATGGTGAAGGCAAGAGAATGGTCCCAGAAGACAAGAGAAGAGGTTATTGCTCTTCACAAGAATGGCAATGGATATAAAAAGATTGCGAAGTTGTTAAATATTCCAAGAGACACTATCGGAAGTATCATTCGCAAGTTCAAGTTAAAGGGCACAGTGGAAACGTTACCTGGTCGTGGCAGAAAGAAGATCCTGACCGCGACTGCTGTGCGCTACCTGAAGCGTAATGTGGAGAAAAATCCCCGCGTGACTGCTAAGGAACTGAAAAAAGACCTGTCAGATGTGGGCACTGAAGTTTCAGCTCAGACAATAAGGCGCGCACTGCATAACGAAGACCTCCATGCCAGAACTCCCAGGCGCACCCCCTTGCTGACTCCAAAGAACAAGAAAAGTCGACTGCAGTATGCCAAAAGTCATGTGGACAAGCCACAAAGGTTTTGGGACAGTGTACTGTGGTCAGATGAAACAAAATTAGAACTGTTTGGGACAATGGACCAGCGCTATGTTTGGAGGAGGAAGAACCAGGCTTATGAACAAAAGAACACCTTGCCTACTGTGAAGCATGGCGGGGGGTCAATTATGCTTTGGGGCTGTTTTGCTTCTAATGGTACAGGAAAGCTTCAACGTGTGCAGGGTACCATGAATTCCCTTCAGTACCAGGAGATCTTGGAGGAAAATGTGATGGAGTCAGTCACAAACCTGCGGCTTGGGAGACGTTGGACCTTCCAACAGGACAATGATCCGAAGCACACATCCAAGTCCACTAGAGCATGGTTGAACATGAAAGGCTGGAACATTCTAGAGTGGCCATCGCAATCACCAGACTTAAATCCAATTGAGAACCTCTGGTGGGACCTAAAGAAGGCAGTTGCAGTGCGCAACCCTAAGAATGTGACTGAACTGGAGGCTTTTGCCCATGAAGAATGGGCTAAGATACCCATAGGTCGCTGCAAGACACTTGTGTCAAGCTATGCTTCACGCTTGAAAGCTGTCATAACTGGAAAAGGATGTTGTACTAAGTACTAAAAAATAATGTCACTAGGGGGTTGAATAAAACTGATAATGATGTGAGCACAGTAAAGACATTTGTGGTTATTCCATCATAAATATTATGTTATATTTGTCTAATTTATAAGTGCCTCTTTGATATAATTGTAAATAAGATGACTGAAATGATCCAAATCAATGTCAAACTGGCCAAAACACTTTATTTCAGTGGGGGTTGAATAAATTTGATCACAACTGTATGATAAATACAGTGATCTGTTTTGCCTTGAGTTCTTACACGCAGAGGAATTCGTCCTCCAAATTTGACCCATCCATCCAGTAAAACACACACACACACACACACACACACACACACACACGCCCAGAGCGGTGGGCATCCCTGTACACTGCACCCGGGAAGCCATTAGGGTTAGGTACCTTGCCCAAGGGCACTTCAGCCATAATATCTGATGGGAACCGGGGACCTTCAGGTCACAAGCAGATACACCCAGGAGGGGGGGGCAATACATCACCTGTCACACACTCACACACACACACACACATGATACAAGAGCAATTTAGAGCAGACTATTCACCTTGAATCCATGTTTTTGGACTTTGGAAACTGAAGAACCCGGAGGAAACACGGGCACATGGAGGACATGGAATCTCCACACAGACTGGGATTCGAACCCATAAGCCCCACACCATAAGCCCCACACACAATCTACTATTTTGCACAATTTTTTATTTTTTTTTCATTTTTTGGGGGGGTGGGTGGGGGTGGTTGTTGTCCAGCATGTTTAAATACCCCCATACTGTCAGCAGGGTAAAAGAGGAGGGGGGGGGGTATTGCAGTCGATAGCGGCCGACACTGATAGCGGCTGACCATCCAACGTTCACGGCTGAACAGTCGTCGCTCGAGCGTTACGAGCCTAATCTCGGTTCCCTCCACTACCCCTCCAATACCAAGAACCGACCGTCGTTCCTCCCGTTCTTATTTTTCTTGCGAGGCAAACCACAAAAACCTTCGGCCACAATTGAAGGGCTGCAACTGAATACGGCCCTCGTGCAAAACCATCAGGGTTTCGGAGAGGAAACAGAAAGAGGAAACCACCAAACACATGAACTGAGCCTGCTGCCCATGAGCCAGGACCGGCGACGGAGATCCCGCACAGACGCCCTGACCCGAAATTATAACCAATAAACTGTCAGATCAATGGATGACAAATGTTTACTTAAGTTGCTAATGAATAAAAAGTAACGAGATTATACACGGTAATAGGGGTGAGCTGCAATATTCGCCCATTCGACGATTCGATTCGGAGAACCGTAGTCTACTATGAACCTCATAGTCGAATGTACCATTTTGACCACATGGGGGCGCCCATGGCTGCTGCTAAGCATTAGTTTTTACATGAAATGTCTTTGTTTTCGTTATATATATAGCCTTTTGTCAAATAAAATCATCCTAATTTCTAGAAAAAAAAAAGAAAAAAGAAAAACAAAAAAAAAAGGTTTTCTTTTGTTTGAAAAACAAGTAAAATATAAAAAAAATATATATTTTTTAAAAACTACGCCCTTAGCGCCATCTTGTGGTGAAATTTTAACTGATTCGACTATCAGTCGACTATAGGGAAAATATGACGAATCAGATTCGACTATGAAAATCTTTAGTTGAATACAGCCCTACACGGTAACACTATATGACCCTCTTAGTCACTTAGGACCTATTTTTGCAATTTTTAGGCGAGTCAGCAATCCCACACTTTGATGTCAATGTGTTTTTGCTTTAAAGGTTTGACTTACGCAGCTTAAAACACGTAAAAGGCATCTACAAATACCCTTTATTATTCATGGGCGTGGTTTTGGGTGTGCGTGTAATGAACCCATCAGCGCGCCACTTGACGTTCCCATTAAGATCCACTTAGAGTGCACTCTGACTTTGGCAGATTGCTATTTAAGCGAAGTGTAAACACGTCTGCCCCACAGTGCTGTAGATCCTGGTTCAAATCCCGATCTGGGTGGAAATTCCATGTTCTCCCCGTGTCCGTGTGGGTTTCCTGCGGGTTCTCCGGTTTCCTCCGACAAAACCAAAAAAAAAATGTAGTGCTTCATGAGGTTCTCCATTTGAGTGCGAATGGAGAACCCACGGTATAGTGTAGACTGTACAAATACAGTCAGATTTAATAGCGTTCATTGGCGTTGGCCACGCGGCGCCTGTGTTAACGATCCACCACCTAACGAGATAGCTGTCCACGTCTGGAGAGGTTGTTTTCAGTCGGCGGTGCACCTGTGTTCACAGCAATACGCCAGAAATGTACCTGAACACGCCTCATTTTGATACAGCCACGCCCATCGGGGGAGATATATTC
>JAFMOC010000924.1:7500-27500 GCA_019802505.1 Corydoras sp. C115 | reverse complement strand
CCACCCAGATCGGGATTCGAACCTGGATCTCCAGCGCTGAGAGAGTCGCTGCGTCGCCCAGCAACACTTCAAAAACAAAACTCTGAGATGAGAATGTCCCTCTGTACAACATCTGACGCTCACATTTTCCGGAAATAAACGGCTGCAACGAGCACCATCCAGCCTCTCCAGGTTCTCCTGTGAGGACCGGGGGCGGCGGCGTTACGTGCACCTCAGCGTACCGTACGGTTCCGTATGTTCAGCTGTGAATGGCTGACAGCAACAGCGAGGTTTAAAGTCGGCGCACCTCGCGGCTGGGCGTCGCGGGCTTCCTCCACCTCAGCGCTCATTTGCATGTAGAACAGCTGGGTGTTACTGTGTGAAACTCATTAGTACCCCCCCTTCCCTCCCGCACACAACCCGCACAGCACCGGCCCATCCCATAATATCCCCCTCCGCCACAGCGCTGATAAAAAAGCCCAGCCAATAATTCTTGTTTAAAAAGCCAGACGCCGTCTAATTAACACAGTGAAATCAAGCAGAAAGGTGTTTTCCCAGCAACTTTAATTGCCTTCGCGCACATCGCAGTTTAATGGCGTGAATTGCCACGCGGCCAGACGCCAACAAGCGCCGGGATAAGCCTCAAACACCTTTGAACCTCCCCGCGCTCTGATTCTCACTCCGGCCTAATCACGTACGGCTTTTCTTTGGGGTAACAGACATAATAGACTCAGCGGCGGCGGGGGGGTGGGGGTGGGGGGGTGGTTCGTCGTGCTTGCGGTGATAATTGCGGCGCAGCGGTGGCGTGCGTTAATTGGAAAAACCTCGAAAACTTATAGGATGGTTAACAACCGGCTTTTAAATACAAACAGAGCGGGGACGCAGCAGACGGCTCACTGTCCTTTAAAGGGGAAGTTATGGAGACGCGAGGTTCGGACGAAAAGAACTGAACCCCCAAACTTTCCGAATTAATCGGCTTTTAAATATGAGACGGATCATTAGTCGGAGGATCTAAGTGAGAACACGCACTCGGAGATCTGTTGCTATGGCGATATGGGCAATTATAATAGAAAGAGTCACATGATCTTGCATAACGAGATCCATCCATTCATTATCTTCCGCTTTATCCTCGGGGGGGGGGGGGGGGGGTTCCTCATGCCCATCCAGGGGAGAACGTTTCGGGCGCTGGGCAGATAGACCCAGGACAAGGGGGGGCAATCTATAGCTGGACACACTCTCACTCACACAAACACACTCTATATGGGGCAATTTGGAGAATTCAATTGACCTTGATCCATGTTTTTGGACTGTGGGAGGAAAAACCGGAGAACCCGGAGGAAACCCACGCGGATTCGGACCTAGCACTGAGAGGAGAACATGGTAATCCACTAATTCACAGACACACTCTATATGGGGCAATTTGGAGTATTCAAATCACCTTGATTCATGTTTTTGGACTGTGGGAGCAAAACCGGAGAACCCGGAGGAAACCCACGCGGACACAGGGAGAACATGGAAACTCCACCCAGATTGGGATTCGGACCTGAATCCCCTAGTGTTGAGAGGAGAACATGACAACCACTAATCCACAGACACACTCTATATGGGGCAATTTGGAGAATTCAATTGACCTTGATCCATGTTTTTGGACTGTGGGAGCAAACCCGGAGAACCCTGAATCCCCTAGTGCTGAGAGGAGAACATGCTAACAGACCCATGCAGATACACCCAGGACAGGGCGCCAATCCATCGCTGGGCACACACTCACTCACACAGACACACTCTATATGGGGCAATTTTGGAGAACTCAATTGACTTGATCCATGTTTTTGGACTGTGTGAGGAAACCGGAGAACCCGGAGGAAACCCACGCAGACACGGGGAGAACATGGAAACTCCACCCAGATGGGGATTCGAACCGGGAATCCCCAGCGCTGAGAGGCGAACGTGCTAAACCACAAAGCCACCGTGCCGCCCATTAATTTATATTATTATTAGTAATATCATTAGAACCGATTCCAGACGAGGTCTGTTCTATGCGCGGCCTGCTCACTAACGAACGTTCCTCGTCATGTCAGAGATTACACTCATTAGCTCTGTCGCGCCGTGATACGCCACCGGAGGTGCTGCCACGATCACAGAGAACACGGCGAGAGCCCGGCGCGGCGCCTTTAACAGCCGTCAGCCCGCGACGGCGCGCGGACGTGGAACCGGGTCTGGGCGCGTCTGGACGTGTGTCGGGGTTCAAAGCAGGTCGCCCGCTGTCAGAGCTGACCTTTGGCGGCGGCCGCAAACAGCCGGTTATCATCTATCAGGATCTTACCTTTCGCTGCGGGCTGGAACACTCGCAGGAGAGCAGTCTCTGACATTAAAACTCAATTAGCAGCCCACTCACTAAATAATGCAGCAGGAAAGTGCATTACCCGCGCAGCTCGCACCCGCAGCCTGCCTCGCGCTACGTCTTAATCTGTCAGGAGCCACCGCCGAGCCCCAGAGACGCAGAACCGGCCCACCACAGGAGGACGCTGGATCTGGGTTTGGTATGAGGCCATACGTCAAACCACATCCATCCATTAGCATCCGCTTAATCCTACACCCGGGTGGCGGAGGGCGAGGTTCTCCATATACATCCATATCCTATCGACACACTATATACAGTAGGGGCAATTTAGCAAGTTAATTCACCTTGATTTCATGTGTTATCGTCAGCGCGGTATCGTCCAACACCCCCAACGTTCTGTCTGTTTAAATAGCAACGCTGAGTGCGAATATATCTCCCTCGATGGGTGTAGAACCGGCCCGCAGAACGCAGAACCGGCCCGCCAGAGGAGGACGCTGGATCTGGGTTTGGTATAAGGCCATACGTCAAACCACATCCATCCATTAGCATCCGCTTAATCCTACACCCGGGTGGCGGAGGGCGGGGTTCTCCATATACATCCATATCCTATCGACACACTATATACAGTAGGGGCAATTTAGCAAGTTAATTCACCTTGATTTCATGTGTTATCGTCAGCATGGTATCGTCCAACGCCCCCAACGTTCTGTCTGTTTAAATAGCAACGCTGAGTGCGAATATATCTCCCTCGATGGGTGTAGAACCGGCCCGCAGAACGCAGAACTGGCCCGCCAAAGGAGGGACACAGAACCGGCCCGCCAGAGGAGGACGCTGGATCTGGGTTTGGTATGAGGCCATACGTCAAACCACATCCATCCATTAGCATCCGCTTAATCCTACACCCGGGTGGCGGAGGGCGGGGTTCTCCATATACATCCATATCCTATCGACACACTATATACAGTAGGGGCAATTTAGCAAGTTAATTCACCTTGATTTCATGTTTTTGGTCTGTGGGAGGAAAGCGGAGGGACGTACGTCGTCACGAAGCTCAATACTGTCTTACACCCCGCCTACAGTACTGTATTTCCCCACCTTCCCCCTGCGTGGTTTAAATAGCAACACTGCGTGTGAATATATCTCCCTCAATGGGCGTGGCTATCTCAAAATGAGGCGTGTTCAGGTACGTTTCTGACGTATCTCTATGAACTCAGGTGCACCACAATGGCGTATCACCGAGCGCGTTATCGTCCAACACCCCCAACGTTCTGTCTGCACCGTTTAAATAGCAACACTGTGTGTGAATATATCTCCCTCAATGGGCGTGGCTATCTCAAAATGAGGGGTTCTCCATAAACATCCATATCCTATCTCTGGGCACACAGAGACACAATATACAGTAGGGGCAATTTAGCAAGTTAATTCACCTTGATTTTTTTTTTGGACTGTGGGAGGAAACCGGAGGGACGTACGTCGTCACGAAGCTCAATACTGTCTTACACCCCGCATACAGTACTGTATTTCCCCACCTTCCCCCTGCGTGGTTTAAATAGCAACACTGCGTGTGAATATATCTCCCTCAATGGGCGTGGCTATCTCAAAATGAGGCGTATCGCTATGAACACAGGTCGCCGTAATGGCATCTCACTCAGCGCGTTATCGTCCAACACCCCCAACGTTCTGTCTGTTTAAATAGCAACGCTGAGTGCGAATATATCTCCCTCGATGGGTGTAGAACCGGCCCGCAGAACACAGAACCGGCCCGCCAAAGGAGGGACGCAGAACCGGCCCGCCACAGGAGGACGCTGGATCTGGGTTTGGTATGAGGCCATACGTCAAACCACATCCATCCATTAGTATCCGCTTAATCCTACACCCGGGTGGCGGAGGGCGAGGTTCTCCATATACATCCATATCCTATCGACACACTATATACAGTAGGGGCAATTTAGCAAGTTAAATCACCTTGATTTCACGTTTTTGGTCTGTGGGAGGAAACCGGAGGGACGTACGTCGTCACGAAGCTCAATACTGTCTTACACCCCGCATACAGTACTGTATTTCCCCACCTTCCCTCTGCGTGGTTTAAATAGCAACACTGCGTGTGAATATATCTCCCTCGATGGGCGTGGCTATCTCAAAATGAGGCGTGTTCAGGTAAGTTTCTGGCGTATCGCTATGAACACAGGTCGCCGTAATGGCGTATCACTCAGCGCGTTATCGTCCAACACCCCCCACGTTCTGCACCGTTTAAATAGCAGCGCTGCGTGCGAATATATCTCCCTTGATGGGCGTGGCTATCTCAAAATGAGGCGTGTTCAGGTAAGTTTCTGGCGTATCAATATAAACACAGGTGCGCCGTAATGGCGTATCATCCAGCGCATTATCGTCTAACACCCCCCACATTCTGTCTGCACCGTTTAAATAGCAACACTGCATGTGAATACATCTCCCTCGATGGGCGTGGCTATCTCAAAATGAGGCGTGTTCAGGTACGTTTCTGGCATATCAATAAAAACACAGGTGCGCCGCTGACTGGCGTATCATCCAGCGCATTATCACCTAACACCTCGCCAACAGTCAATTTTCCCACGTTCCGTCCGCACCGTTTAAATAGCAACGCTGCGTGTGAATACATTTCCCTCAATGGGCGTGGCTGAGGCGTGTTCAGGTACGTTTCTGCCATATCGCTATAAACACAGGTGCGCCACAATGGCGTATCACCCAACGCATTATTGACCAACACCCCTGCCAACAGTCAATTTTCCCACGTTATGTCTGCACCGTTTAAATAGCAACACTGCGTGTGAACATATCTCCCCGATGGGCGTGGCCAACTAGAATTGAGGTGTGTTCAGGTACGTTTCTGCCGTATCGCTGTAAACCCAGGTGCACCACCGACTGAAAATAACCTCATTGAGGTTGCGCATTGAGCCCAGGTAGCCGCACCGTGGAAATAGCAACCCGCCAAAGTCAGAGCGCCACCTGGCTCTTAGACGAGGAGAGCTGATATGTATAACTATGTAATATAAAGCACTGTCTCGACTCTAAACACGGAGAACAAACCAAATTCAGCAGCAGAACCCTTTCTCCGGGTTCGGTTCTACGGTTCTACAGCAGACTCAAATGGACGTTCTCGCATTCTAAACTCAATAAGGAGAACCTGTTCCAGAACAGGTGATGCCCGGAAGGACAGGAGGTCAAAGAAAAATAGTGCGAGCATTACGGTGGATAAATATAAATCAGAAATCCAATGAAACGCCATTAGAACGCCATTAGAACGCCATTAGAACGCCAGATGAATCAATCAGAGGGCTTATTACTCCACAATAACACAATCCATATTCTCAGAACGAGTCTCCACGGCACTCGGGAGGAATAAAAATAGCACGGCGGAGATTAAATCCAGAAACCCAGACGTCGTGTCCATTAGATGATTGCTACCCTGTGCGGCGATCTGATGCCCCTTTGCCCCCGGTCTTCCCCGGTGCAGATCGATAAGAGCCAGGTGCCACCCGCCCGAGACGATAAATACCCATGAGCCCAGTCCATTAAGTAATTGTCGTTCAGTGAGGTGATGGCTCTGCGAGTCCATCCAGGTGGAGGAGAACGGATAGCTTGCTACCCTGGTTCACCCCAAGGTTCCGACGGGTGTAACTCGAGCGGCACTCTAATCACACATCTGCCACACTACACCGCCGGACGCTTGAGTTACAGAGCAAAGAGAGGCTTAACTGTTGGCCGGATCTTCTGTCTGCGAGGGTGCAGAACCTCCACCAGGAGATCACATCACCTCCCCGGGTTTTTACCACGAACAGCAAAGTTACCACCTTAAAAGTGTTGTGGTTAGAACGTCTACCTCTCAGTGCTGGGGATCCGGGTTCGAATCATGGAGTGGAGTGTCCATGTTCTCCACGTGTCCAAGTGGGTTTCCTCTCACAGTCCATAAACATGGATTCAAGGTAAACTGGATGCTCTAAATTGCCCCATATAGTATGTAAATGAATTTGTGACAAGTAACGGATTAGTACCCCATTCAGGGGATATACACCACAGACCGGGCACTAATACTGGGCACACATTCACTAACACACTATATGGGGCAATTTAGAGTATCCAATTTACCTTGAATCCATGTTCTCCCCATGTCCAAGTGGGTTTCCTCTCACACTCCAAAAACATGGATTTAAGGTAAACTGGATGCTTTTAATTGCCCCATATAGTATGTAAATGAATGTGTGCCAAGTAATGGATTAGTGCCCCATTCAGGCGATATACACCAGGGACCGGGCACTGATCCATTACTGGGCACACATTCACTAACACACTATATGGGGCAATTTACAGCATCCAGTTTACCTTGAATCCATGTTCTCCCCATGTCCAAGTGGGTTTCCTCCCACAGTCCAAAAACATGGATTTAAGGTAAACTGGATGCTTTTAATTGCCCCATATAGTATGTAAATGAATGTGTGCCAAGTAATGGATTAGTGCCCCATTCAGGCGATATACACCAGGGACTGGGCACTGATCCATTACTGGGCACACATTCAGTAACACACTATATGGGGCAATTTACAGCATCCAGTTTACCTTGAATCCATGTTCTCCCTGTGTCCAAGTGGGTTTCCTCTCACAGTCCATAAACATGGATTCAAGGTAAACTGGATGCTCTAAATTGCCCCATATAGTATGTAAATGAATTTGTGACAAGTAACGGATTAGTACCCCATTCAGGGGATATACACCACAGACCGGGCACTAATACTGGGCACACATTCACTAACACACTATATGGGGCAATTTACAGCATCCAGTTTACCTTGAATCCATGTTCTCCCCATGTCCAAGTGGTTTTCCTCTCACAGTCCAAAAACATGGATTTAAGGTAAATTGGATGCTCTAAATTGCCCCATATAGTGTGTGAGTGAATGTGTGCCAAGTAATGGATTAGTGCCCCATTCAGGGGATATACACCAGGGACCGGGCACAAATACTGGGCACACATTCACTAACACACTATATGGGGCAATTTAGAGCATCCAATTTACCTTGAATCCATGTTCTCCCCATGTCCAAGTGGGTTTCCTCCCACAGTAAAAAAAAAATGGATTCAAGGTAAACCGGATGCTCTAAATTGCCCCATATAGTATGTGAGTGAATGTGTGCCAAGTAATGGATTAGTGCCCCATTCAGGCGATACACACCAGGGACTGGGCACTGATCCATTACTAGGCACACATTCAGTAACACACTATATGGGGCAATTTACAGCATCCAGTTTACCTTGAATCCATGTTCTCCCCATGTCCAAGTGGTTTTCCTCTCACAGTCCATAAACATAGATTCAAGGTAAACTGGATGCTCTAAATTGCCCCATATAGTGTGTGAGTGAGTGTGTGCCCAGTAATGGATTAGTGCCCCATTCAGGGGATATACACCAGGGACCGGGCACAAATACTGGGCACACATTCACTAACACACTATATGGGGCAATTTAGAGCATCCAATTTACCTTGAATCCATGTTCTCCCCATGTCCAAGTGGTTTTCCTCCCACAGTCCAAAAACATGGATTTAAGGTAAACTGGATGCTCTAAATTGCCCCATATAGTGTGTGAGTGAATGTGTGCCAGTAATAGATTGTCACCCTGTCCATGGGGTAAATCCCCTGAAACGGTTAGAACCTCAGTAGTACCACCACAGGGCAAGAAGTTCTAAGCTTCTTCACAAATTAAGGAAGACTGTAACATCTACGTGCGGCACGGTGGCTTAGTGGTTTAGCATGTTCTCCTCTCAGCGCTAAGGATTCCCGGTTCGAATCCCAATCTGGGTGGAGTTTCCATGTTCTCCCCGTGTCCGCGTGGGTTTTCTCCGGGTTCTCCGGTTTCCTCCCACAGTCCATAAAACATGGATCAAGGTCAATTGTATTCTCGAAATTGCCCCATATAGAGTGTGTGTGTGTGTGTGTGTGTGTGAGTGTGTGCCCAGCGATGGATTGGCGTCCTGTCCTGGGTCTATCTGCCCAGGGCCCGAAACGTTCTCCCCTGGATGGGCATGGGGAACCCCCCCGCGACCCTAATAGAGGATACAGTGGAAGATAATGGATGGATGGATGTACCATCGATGGGTCTCAGTCTCCAAAACCGTCATCAGACCTGTGTCTTTTCAGTCTTTTCAGACTCGAACCCGAGAAACTATTCAGCTTAATGAAAACCGGGGCGTTCCGGAACCACGTGGTGGGTTTGGCACGAACAGAGATGACCGTGAGAAGACAGCGCGAACCCCGGAACGTTCCCTCGTCTTCCTCAGTCCTGAATAAAGGCGTCACACTCACTGTGTTTGGACCTGAGGGTTATTTCAATGCCGCGTCCCGTTAAATAGACCCTGACATTTCTGCTCCATCGTATCCAATAATACTTTAATAAGACTAATCACCAGCAGACGGGCGCTTATCAGAACGTCACACCGCGCCGAGCGTGACTCGGCCGATCGGGATTTCACAGCCGGAACGGTTTTTGGAAGCCACCTCAGATGCTTTTTATAAACAGGCGGATGAAGCTATTCATTTATTAATAAAACAAATCTGGGTTTAATATCCTCAGCTAATTTAAACTCGCTGCTGAGTCAGGATTAACAGGATCAAGGCTTTTTAAACCCAAATCTGAAGGTGAGTGCTGAACCTCGCATTACATCATCACTAACACACTCATTCATTCATTCATTATCTCCCACTTTATCCTCTATTAGGGTCGCGGTGGGGTTCCCCATGCCAATCCAGGGGAGAACGTCTCGGGCGCTGGGCAGATACACCCAGGACAGGGCGCCAATCCATCGCTGGGCACACACTCACTCACACAGACACACTCTATATGGGGCAATTTTGGAGAACTCAATTGACTTGATCCATGTTTTTGGACTGTGGGAGGAAACCGGAGAACCCGGAGGAAACCCACGCAGACACGGGGAGAACATGGAAACTCCACCCAGATGGGGATTCGAACCGGGAATCCCTAGCGCTGAGAGGCGAGCATGCTAACCACTAAGCCACCGTGCCGCCCACACTAACACACTATATGGGGCAATTTACAGCATCCAATTTACCTTGAATCCATGTTCTCCCCATGTCCAAGTGGGTTTCCTCTCAGAGTCCAAAAACATGGATTCAAGGTAAACTGGATGCCTTAAATTGCCCCATATAGTGGATGGATTGTCACCCTGTACATGGGGTATCCCCTGAATGGGCACACATTCACTCACACACTATATGGGGCAATTTATAGTTGTTCTATAGTTCTATAGTTATAGAAATGACATTCATTCAACGCCAAAAAACGGACCAATTACCTAAATGTCTTCGTGTGAGTCTGCCTCTCGGCGCTGGGGTTCCGGGTTCGAATCCCGAACTGGGTGAAGTGTTCATGTTCTCCCTGAGACCACATGGATTTCCTCCGGGGTCTCCGGATTTCTCCTACAGTTTAAAAACACAGATTCAAGGTGAATTTCAGGCTCTAAATTGCCTGTATCTAAATTGCCCCTATACTGTACAGTGTGTGTGTGTGTGTGTGTCTGTGTGAGTGAGTGTGTTATGGATTGGAGTCCCGTTCTGGGTGCATCTGTCCAGCGCCCTGAAATGCCCTCCCCTGGATGGACATGGTATAACCCCCCCCTCCCCCCACCCACCTACGACTTTAATAGTGGATTAAATGGAAGATAATGAGATAAAATGAGACAAGTGCAAGGGGGTGGGGGTTCCCCATGCTCATCCAGGGGAGAACGTTTCAGGTGCTGGGCAGATACACCCAGGACAGGGCGCCAATCTATCGTTGGGCACTTACTCACTCACACAAGCACACTCTATATGGGGCAATTTGGAGAATTTAATTGACCTTGATCCATGTTTTTGGACTGTGGGAGGAAACCGGAGAACCCGGAGGAAACCTAAATGGACGCGGGGAGAACGTGGAGACTCCACCCAGATTGGCATTCGAACCAGGAATCCCCAGCGCTGAGAGGAGAACATGCTAAACCACTAAGCCACCGTGCCGTCCCAGTTCTGAATGCATTTGGATTTTGTTTCCAGAAGGAAATCTGGACTCAAAAATCTGACGAAAGTAAAAATAGTAAAGTGTTCCTTCGAGTCGCGGAGGCTAAACACCGCGTTTAGTGTTTTTTTAAGGCAGAGAGGAGCAGAGGGGTGTTTACTGAATCCTCATGACGTTCAGAACGGAGCGGAGTTCAGGTTCCTCTGACCCGCAGCCAAACGCAGGCCGTCAGCGGGTCTCAGAACGGGATCGCTCCGTTTTCTCATCCACTCTCTCTTTTTGAACAGATGACGCTCTTTGTTTTACTGCATTAAGGTTCCGAAATGTTCCGAAATGTTCCGCAAGGGACGAAGGACCGAAGTGTTTAAACCTGCGGGCTGAATAAACAGAGACGCGTTATCAAATCTCACTCTGTGGTTCCTTCATTTAATAGAATTTACTTTCTGTCATCTGACTGCAGCAGATACACAATCTACAGACACACACACACACACACACACACACACACACACACACACACACACACACAACAAGTGAAAACACACTTAAACCTGAAGTTCCTGAGTTTAGAACCGTTACACAATCGGGCTTACTGGCTATGTACATACACATTAACACAATACAACTCTAAGTGAAAATCCAGTTATAATCTTAAACCTAAAGTTCCTGAGTTTAGAACCGTTATCAGAATCGGGATTACTGGCTATGTACACACACACACACACACACACACACACACACACACACACATACACACACACACACACAGACAATTAAACAATACAGCTCCAAGTGAAAATACAGTTATAATCTTAAACCTAATGTTCCTGAGTTTAGAACCGCTATAAGAATTGGGCTTTACTGGCTATATACATATGCACACACACACACACACACACACACAACACACACACAACACAACACACACACAACACACACACACACAATTAAACAATACAGCTCCAAGTGAAAATCCAGTTATAATCTTAAACCTAAAGTTCCTGAGTTTAGAACGTTATCAGAATTAGGCTTCACTGGTTATGTACACACACACACACACACACACACACACACACACACTGAACCAGTTATAACATGGCACACATGGCGGTGAGTGTGTGCCCAGAGATGGATTGGCGCCCTCTCCTGGATGTAGTGTCTGCCCAGCTGAAACCTTCTCCCCGGGATGGGCAGGCATGGTTCTCCCAGCGTCTGCGAGGATTTTCTCCGTGTTCTCCGGTTCCCACCCACAGTCCAAAAACTTGGATTAAAGGTGAAGTGGCTGCTCTAAATTGCCCCTATATACCGTATGTTAGTGAGTATATAACTAGGGGGGCCCAGTAATAGATTGGCGCCCTGTCCTGGATGCATCTGCCCAACACCCCGATCTCCCCTGGGCTGGGGGACCACACCCTGGACCCTAATAGGATGAGGACGATGGGTAATTATGCAGATGCTCCTTTATTATAATGGAACCGATCCACTGTTCCGTAAACGTTTCGTAAGAATTCCCCAAAACACACGGGTCATGGTTTAAACCGTGTATTTTTTGGCCCGACGTCTGCCGTCCCCACCTGCATGAGTTCCCATAGCTCCCTCCCACGTGTGAGCACAAACCGGGTTCAGCACGCCGTACTGTTCTTTCCGGGGCCCGGCCGCGCGACTCGTCGGCGTTTGGCAGCCGCGCGGCGCTTTGTCGGAGCACTTAAGCGGGCGCGCAGCGGTGCAGCGGCCCTGGCAGCCCGAGCGCTCACACCTAATACGACTTAAGGCTTTGAAGCCGCTCCAGCTGTTGCAGTACTAATTGTTCTGACAGGCAGACGTCTGCCGGTGCCATCCCCCGGCTTTGCTCTTTCGGTTGGCCGGCGTTTTCGGAAGGGGCCGCGGCGGGGAGAAGAAAAAAAAAAACATTTCGGCGGGTGCTCGGGGAAGGGATTTGGCACGGGCGGCGTGCGCGGAGCGCCGTTCCAAAAGGCTCTTTAGTACGCGGATTAAGCCGTGTTGAGAAATCCCACGCAGCCGCTACACGCCTGTGTATTCTATAATCAGTGAATAAGTGACTCATTTATCATGTGAAAAGAGGAAATCACATTTCGCCTGTTATTGTGGGCAGAGTGACTGATAAAGAGAGAGAGAGAGAGAGAGAGAGAGAGAGAGAGAGAGAGAGAGAGAGAGAGAGAAAGCTCCTGCAAACAAAGCAACCGGAGCCGGTTTTAAGAGTTGGCTGCGGCGGTGCCGGTTTACAGCCTGCTTGTGTTCGAGATTGAGTGTGTGAGCGGGTGATAAGAGTGTGTGTCAGAGGGGAGCATGAATGAGACAAACACCATCACCGCGGGCCCTCGAGCGAGCGCCATATAATTTACTCAAGGTAAAGCCCTCGGCTCCTGGTAATCTTTAGTGCGGCAACGATAAGCTTAATGGTCGTTTGATTACAGAAGACCTGCTCGCTCGTTCCAGAAACACCTTCTGTGACCCCAACGAAGAGATCGGCCGAGGAGCCAAGGTCTACGGAACAAGCGATAAAACTACGGAAAACCCGTATCAATACATCGACACGCCGCCGAGCGTTGCCCTCGGCACGTCCGCCTCTCGGGGTTGGGGATCCAGGTTTGCATCCCGAGCTGGGTGGAGTGGACATGGTCTCCCCGGGTCTCGGGTTTCCTCCTATGGTCTGAAGGCATGGATTGGCTGCTCTAAATGGCCCTGCGTCCTGGGTGCTCAGGAATGAGACACGTTCTCCTCTGGATGGGAATGGGGCATGGGAACGTTTCCCAATCCATCTCTGGGCACGCACTAACTCACACTATGTAGAGGCAATTTCCATCCATTCATCCATCTTCCGCTTTATCATCTAGGGTAGCCCTGAGAGGGGGGTTCCACATGCCCATCCACGAGAGAACGTTTCAGGCACTGGGCAGATACATCCAGAATGGGACGCCAACTTATCCACTCACTCATACAGACACACTCTATATGGGGCAATTTTGGAGAATTCACTCGACCTTGATCCATGTTTTTGGACTGTGGGAGGAAACCGGAGAACCCGGAGGAAACCCACGCAGACATGGGGAGAACATGGAAACTCCACCCAGAACCGGGAATCCCTAGCGCTGACCAACCACTAAGCCACCGCGCCGTTAGGGGCAATTTAGAGCAGCCAATTGACCTCAAATCCATATTTTTGGACTGTGGGAGGAAACCGGAGAACCCGGAGGAACCCCACATGGACATGGGGAGAACATGGAAACTCCACCCAGATTCGAACCTGGATTCCCCAGCACGGAGAGGCTAGCCACTAATAACTAACGACTAACTTGAATACTTGAATACTTTATTCATTCATTATCTTCCGATTTATCCTCTATTAGGGTCGCGGTGGGGTTCCCCATGCCCATCCAGGGGAGAACATCTTGGGCGCTGGGCAGATAGACCCAGGACAGAGCGCCAATCCATCGCTGGGCACACACTCACTCACACAGACACACTCTATATGGGGCAATTTTGAGAATTCAATTGACTTGATCCATGTTTTTGGACTGTGGGAGGAAAGCGGAGAACCTGGAGGAAACCCACGCAGACACGGGGAGAACATGGAAACTCCACCCAGATGGGGATTCGAACCGGGAATCCCTAGCGCTGAGAGGCGAACGTGCTAAACCACTAAGCCCCCGTGCCGCCATACTCAACTAATGTCACCAACTTGGTGATCGGCAGAATCGATCGTACTGCGGGTTCTCTGGAGAACGAAGCGGAGAACTCTCGAGCGGCAGGAGGCGGCGGATAAACAGACGTGCTGGAGGAGCCGCAGTGTCCTGATGTGAGCTCGAACCCGCCACCGTGCAAACCGCTTCAAAGAATGTGGTCACCTCCTCCCGGCGCTTTGATGTGGGTATTGATGGAGGTGAGGCGGCGCGGGGACGGAAAGCCGAGCGAGAGGCAGAGGTTTAAAGTTTGCCAGAAAGCAGACCGGCCGGAAATCAGGTTTGTCCCCGGAGAGAGGACAGCTGGCTGCTCCATACATCATTAAACAGAGTCATGTCACCACCGCCAAGAAAGGTGGTGCAGAAACCTTACACACACATCAAACATCCCGCAGCTCGCAGCCAAATACCCTGCACTGAATTATTGATTAGGTCCAGTAATAAAACCATAACTTTTTGATGAAGCACTTTTATTTATATATATGGCTTAGTGCTTTAGCACGTTCTCCTCTCAGCACTAGGGATTCCCGGTTCGAATCCCCATCTGGGTGGAGTTTCCATGTTTTCCCCGTGTCTGCGTGGGTTTCCTCCGGGTTCTCCGGTTTCCTCCCACAGTCCAAAAACATGGACGAAAGTCAATTGAATTCTCCAAATTGCCCCATATAGAGTGTGTCTCTATGAGTGAGTGTGTGTCCAGTGATAGATTGGTGTCTGCCCAGCGCCCGAAATGTTGGAACCCCCAACATGGGGAACCCCCGCGACCCTAGTAGAGGATAAAGTAGAAGATAATAGATGGATATATATATATATATATATATATATATATATATATATATATATATATATATATATATAGACACACACACACACACACACATATATATATATATACACTGTATATACACACACACACACACACACACACACACACACACACACACACATATATATATATACATATAGCATGTCTGCCTCCCAATGCCGGTCAACATGGGTTTCGTTCCGGACCGCTCCAGTTTCCTCCCACAGTCCAAAAACATGGATTCAAGGTGAATTGGCTGCTCTTCATTGCCCCTATATAGTGTGTGTGTGTGTCTGTGTGAGTGAGTGTGTGCCCACTGATGGATTGGCTCCTGGGTGTATCTGGGTGTGCCCCCCCCCCCCCCAAAATACTGGGATACGTCTAACGTTTGGCAGTCTGGTGAATCCTAATTTAGTTAATCACGACCTCCTTCACTTAATTCCTGACTTTATTTTCAGTCCAGGCAGCAGAAGTGGACGTCGCGCTGACGGAGCACATGTTCAGACTTCAGACCCGCATGTGAGATGGAAGACGGAGGAGACTTTGGCCCGAGCGAAAGTCTGAGTCATTGATTCCACTGTGAACTCACTGTCTAGGGCCACTTTGTTCGGAGGACGATAAGAGAAGCAATGAAAACAAACAGGATAAGAGCAATCTGCTGCCGAGCCGCGGCCCTGCCAAGTCCTTCATTATGAGCAAACACACTCGCTCTAATCTGAGAACACAAACTGTTGTACTTTGTATGTTTGTATAGACATGTCTCCGTCGATTCGCAGTAAGGACGTGGATCTAATCGCAGAAATCTGACGTGATCATTTATCAGAACGAGCGGCTTTTAAAATCGGAGGCGTCAAACTCGGCTGTAGTTCAGAAAACTGCAAAAGTCCGAAAATCGATTTCAAAACGAGCAAAATATTTAAAAAATTTTAATTAAAAAATTCTTTTTTTAAAACCACCCCTATATCGTGTTCAATGACGTTATCCTTAAATCAATTCTGCTTGTATAAAATTAAACAGAAAATGGGCCATTTATCCATAAAGAACAAAATTAATTCATTACCACTAATTAGTTAATTCATTAGTGCGGCACGGTGGCTTAGTGTTTAGCACGTCCGCCTCAACCCCAATCTGGGTGAAGTTTCCATGTTCTCCCCGTGTCCGCGTGGGTTTCCTCCGGGTTCTCTGGTTTCCTCCCACAGTCCAAAAACATGGATCAAGTTCAATTGAGTTCTCCAAATTGCCCCATACAGTGTGTATGTGTGTGTGAGTGTGTGCTCAGTGATGGATTGGCGCCCTGTCCTGGGTGTATCTGCCCAGCGCCCGAAACGTTCTCCCCTGGATGGGCATGAAGAACCCCCACCCGCGACCCTAGTAGAGGATAAAGTGGAAGATAATGGATAGTTAATCAATTAGGGCGGCACGGTGGCTTAGTATTTGGCATGTTCTCCTCTCAGAGCTGGGGATTACTGGTTCGAATCCCAATCTGGGTGAAGTTTCCATGTTCTCCCCGTGTCCGCGTGGGTTTCCTCCGGGTTCTCCGGTTTCCTCCCACAGTCCAAAAACATGGATCAAGTTCAATTGAGTTCTCCAAATTGCCCCATATAGAATGTGTTTGAGTGAGTGAGTCTGTGCCCAGTGATAGATTGGCGCCCTGTCCTGGGTGTATCTGCACAGCGCCCGAAACGTTCTCCCCTGGATGGGCATAGGGAACCCCCCCCCCCCATCCTAGTAGAGGATAAAGCAGAATATACTGGATGGATAGTTAATTCATTAGTGCGACACAGTGTTTTAGCATGTTCTCCTCTCAGCTCTAGAGATTCCCAGTTCGAATCCCAATCCGGGTGGAGTTTCCATGTTCTCCCCGTGTCCGCGTGGGTTTCCTCCGGGTTCTCCGGTTTCCTCCCACAGTCCAAAAAACATGGATCAAGGTCAATTGAGTTCTCCAATAGAATTCAACCATCAAGTTAAGACACCCGTAAGTCGCTTTGGATAAAAGGTGTGGTAGGCGTGTGGTTTCAGTGTTTGGGGTTTGAACCCCAACCCCTTTGCCATTGTGGGCCCTTAACCCTCGCTGCTCCTGATGGAATACTCGTCAGCCACTTTGTATTAAATTGGCTGCAAAGTGAAGCTAATATAAACATAATCTTCACTAATTAAGCAGCCTGATTACAAGTTGTGCGATTTTAATTGGCTGTAAGCATGGAATTCTGTGCAGAAGCTTGTGTTTTTAAGGAACCGTGACTAACTGCTCGTGTATCATGGGATGGCTGCTCCTCCTGAGCACATCCTGTAGTTTAACATCATTCCCGGAATGAAAGCGTCCGCGAAATGACGTAACGTAACGTAAACACCAAAATAATTAACATAACCGGCGTCGAAATAACCCGATTTCTATTTGTTGTTATTAAGACCGGAACTTAACGCAATGCATTCGTTTCAATCTGTTCCGCGCGAATATTCTATTCGCAGTGCATCGAGTTATTACAGACTATAAAGGATCCAGAGCACATAGCGCGTGCACACAACTTAATTTAATTGTGGCCTCGGTTTTGCAGTTGTTACCACACTGAAGGTTTTCCCGGCCTCAGCCTTTCCCGGTTATTACGGAGCCGTGATTTATAAAGGTGAAGCCACAAAAACGGAACAACATGCCCTCTAACACCGTACGATGGGCTGGGGAGATGAATGTCCCGGGCGCGGGAGAATTATCATATTCATAATGGGATTATATTTTCATAATGTGTTTATTTTGCCCTGACACCTAAATAAATGAGGTAATGTGGGGTCTGTTTCGGGGAGACCAGCTCGCTTTCATTCAGACGCACGAGATCAATTTTAATTCTGTATTTAAATCTGGTTGGGTACTTTGGCAGTTCAGGAGACTAATATAACAACCCACTTCAAACCCAAAAAATGATCACGAGCACCGAGGCCGCGCTCCGTTTATTAAAAAATCAGGCCCGTCCCTGCAGATTCGCTCTTTATACCCCGCCAACAGGCTATTCGCACACATTACCGCTGCGCCGTTTAAATAGCAATGCCCCGTGTGAACGTATCTCCTCGCTGGGCGTGGCCGTCTGGAAATGAGGCGTGTTCAGGGACATTTCTGGTGTATCGCTATGAACCCAAGTGCACCTCTGACTTGAAACAACCTCACCAGACGTCAACGGCTATCTCGGTGGTGGACCCTCAACACAGGCATCGCGTACCCAACGCCACTGAACGCTGAAACCATTCATCCATTCATCATCTTCCGCTTTATCCTATATTAGGGTCATGGGGTTCCCCATGCCCATCCAGGGGGAACCGTTTCAGGTGCTGGGCAGAAACAGACTCACACACACACACACTATATGGGGCAATTTGGAGAATTCAATTGACTTTGATCCATGTTTTTGGACTGTGGGAGGAAACCGGAGAACCCGGAGGAAACCCACACGGACATGAGGAGAACATGGAAACTCCACCCAGATGGGGATTCGAACCGGGAATCCCTAGTGCTGAGAGGAGAACATGCTAAACCACTAAGCCACCGTGCCGCAACGCTGATACCATCCATCCATCCACTATCCTCCGCTTTATCCTATATTAGGGTCGCGGGGGGGTTCCCCATGCCCATCCAGGGGAGAACGTTTCGGGCGCTGGGCAGATACACCCAGGACAGGACGCCAATCTATCGCTGGGCACACACTCACTCACACAGACACACTCTATATGGGGCAATTTGGAGAACACAATTGACCTTGATCCATGTTTTTGAACTGTGGGAGGAAACCGGAGAACCCGGAGGAAACCCACACAGACACG
The DNA here is from genome assembly GCA_019802505.1 of Corydoras sp. C115. Taxonomy (NCBI): domain Eukaryota; kingdom Metazoa; phylum Chordata; class Actinopteri; order Siluriformes; family Callichthyidae; genus Corydoras; species Corydoras sp. C115. Next base: position 8,826 of record JAFMOC010000924.1, on the reverse strand, counting down.
GGGAGAACATGAGAACTCCACCCAGATGGCTAATCGAACTGGGAATCCCAAGTGCTGAGAGGAGAACATGCTAAACCACTAAGCCACCGTGCCGCCACGCTGAGACCAAATGAACGTTATTAAATCTGACTGTACTGAGAACGCAGATACACAGTCTACACTACACTTTGGGTTCTCCATTCAATTGAATCTAGGTAGCTGCACCGCTCAAATAGCAACCCACCAAAGTCAAAGCGCCACCTGGTTCTTAAAGAGGAACGGCAGGCTGATTGGTTTATTTCACCAAACACCTGAATCCATGTCAGTCGTTTGGACTAGAAGCCGTCAGTGATGATGCAGCATCCCTGGATGCTTGAACCATTGGTCATTTGGTCATTTATTGGACGCTTTTATCCAAAGCCACTTACAAGGTGAGCACAGGGTTCATCACAGCGCCCCCTGGAGCAATGAGGGTTAAGGGTCTCGCTCAAGGACCCACACTGGTAACTTCAGTGGACCTGGGATTGAACCCCCAACCTTCAGATTGATAACCCAACACCCCAACCACTAGCCTAATAGCCCTCCTAGTTTAATAGCCTAACCACATCCTTACCACTGAGCTCCCACGCCCTCGTGTTTGTACAGACCCTCTGATAGAACCTGCTGCGTCAGAGCCAATCACGAAAAATTCTTATTGCATAACATTCATTCATTCATTCATTATCTCCCGCTTTATCCTCTATTAGGGTCGCGGTGGGGTTCCCCATGCCCATCCAGGGGAGAACGTCTCGGGCGCTGGGCAGATACACCCAGGACAGGGCGCCAATCCATCGCTGGGCACACACTCCCTCACACAGACACATGGGGCAATTTTGGGAATTCAATTGACTTGATCCATGTTTTTGGACTGTGGGAGGAAACCGGAGAACCCGAAGGAAACCCACGCAGACACGGGGAGAACATGGAAACTCCACCCAGATGGGGATTTGTTATTGCATAACATTCTGAGGCTTAAATAAAAAAAATAAAATAAAATCATGTATTTACTTAGACCAAAGATTGCTTCATCCATGAGGGGGCAGTGCTGCCTGTTAGTTACCCAATTACACGGTTGCCAATCATTGACCTGCCTTCCAACAGCTGTGGGCTTTATGAGCAATAAAGGAAATCTCAAGAAGCACAGGTTTTCCGAGGTGTTGCTTCATGGCAGATGATAAAACACTGATTGTTAAATGTTCTTGGGGTAAATGAGTGCTGACTGATGAGTTACAGGCAATAAACCAATAACTGGGGCAGAAAATAACTGCCCTCTCTATTCTATTGGGACTGATAAGAGAAATAGTCCAG
>JAFMOC010000924.1:0-2500 GCA_019802505.1 Corydoras sp. C115 | reverse complement strand
GATGGGGATTCGAACCGGGAATCCCTAGCGCTGAGAGGAGAACATGCTAAACCACTAAGCCACCGTGCCACCCACAAGAATTTAAAGAATAAAATACAACAATAAGTTGGTTTAGTGGTTAGCACGTTCTCCTCTCAGCGCTAGGGATTCCCGGTTCGAATCCCCATCTGGGTGGAGTTTCCATGTTCTCCCCGTGTCTGCGTGGGTTTCCTCCCACAGTCCAAAAACATGGATCAAGTCAATTGAATTCTCAAAATTGCCCCATATAGAGTGTGTCTGTGTGAGTGAGTGTGTGTCCAGCGATAGATTGGCGTCCTGTCCTGGGTGTTTCTGCCCAGGGCCCGAAACGTTCTATCCTGGATGGGCATGTGGAACCCAACCGTGACCCTAATAGAGGATAAAGCGGAAGATAATGAATGAATGAATAAACTCCATAATTAACACTTTCCAGCGTCATCCCACATTTGTTGCAAAAAAAACAAATCATTTTACCTCCATTTTTACTTTAATTTCCAAGTTTTCCTTCAGTCAGCACATTTTTCCTGTTAAAAGAAAATTGGTTCATGCCTGAAAAAGAAAAAAAAAAGAAGATTTGTTTTGTAATCAGACACTTTGTTTCACTTGGGCGTCCTCTGATTATAGACCTCTGAACGCCAGGCGCTCATACCTTCGGGTTCAGCGTGCCGGAGACGTTCGGAAAACGTTCCAAGAGCCTCGTGACGAGGCGCTGACAGTTTCAGCGGTCGGACTCGAATCCCCAGATCTCCTCCTTTAACAACAGGCTGGACGCCTTATCGCCAGTAATCAGGCCGGAAGGCCCGCTGGAATCATCGGGAGCGTTCCCGTCGGCGTCGGGTCGACTCCCGCCGGCCTGCAGTCAGGTACGTGCGAGCGGGTCAGGTCTGAGCGGGCTGCCTCGGCCCGATCCGTTTTCGACGATGAAGCATCGGGGAATTCGTATAATTTGAGGAAGGAAATTGATGCTTAGAGCATGAAATTACCCCTCATTAATCATGCACGGCTATTTAAAGCCGCCATTCGCAAATTGATTCCCATCCCCTGTAATAACTCCCAGGCTACAGACAGCTCCGCGTGCAGCCAGTCAGAGAACCAGCGCCCGACCCGATCGGCTGGAAGGGCTGCTTGGTTCCCGACGACAGGTCCAGGTGGAGGATCATTTCATAAACTTCACTGTGAGCCAAACCCATTAAACCACGTCCTGTTACCGCTGCGTTTGAGACATCCGAGCTCGAGAATGAGCGGAACCATACGTTCCCGTCATGTTTCCCTTTCTATCCATCCATTATCTTCCACTTTATCCTCTATTAGGGTCGTGGGGGGGGGGGTTCCCCATGCCCATCCAGGGGAGAACGTCTCAGGCGCTGGGCACACACTCACTCACACAGACACACTCTATATGGGGCAATTTGGAGAATTCAATTGACTTGATCCATGTTTTTGGACTGTGGGAGGAAACCGGAGAACCCGGAGGAAACCCACGCGGACACGGGGAGAACATGGAAACTCCACCCAGATCAGGATTCGAACCTGGATCCCCAGCGCTGAGAGGCGGCAGTGTTGACCACTACATCACGATGCCGCCACTTGTATCATTCATTCATTCATTCATTATTTTAAGCTTTATCCTCTATTAGGGTCGCGGTGGGGTTCCCCATGCCCATCCAGGGGAGAACGTCTCGGGTGCTGGGCAGATAGACCCAGGACAGGGCGCCAATCCATCGCTGGGCACACACTCACTCACACAGACACACTCTATTGGACAACTCAAAAACATGGATCAAGTCAATTGAGTTCTCCAGATTGCCCCATATAGGGTGTGTTTGTCTGTGTGAGTGAGTGAGTGTGTGCCCAGTGATAGATTGGCGTCCTGTCCTGGGTCTATCTGCCCAGCGCCCGAAACGTTCTCCCCTGGATGGGCATGGGGAACCCCCCCCTTCCCACCGCGACCCTAATAGAGGATAAAGCGGAAGATAATGGATGGATGAATTATCTACATAACTATGTATGTGTGTGTATGTGTGTGTGTGTGTGTGTGTGTGTGTGTGTGTGTGTGTCATTCCCAAGCTCATAAGTGACCGGCGGCGTTTTCTGTAGACGTTCCGGACACGAACCCGAGATCCGTCGACAGACCCGTCATCCTGCCCCGACCGGGGGTCATAATTCAAAAGGCCGCGGACGCCGCGCTCAACCGTTCCACGTGCGCTCCTTAACAGAAACCGTTGACGACGGAGACGCGTGACATCGCGGCCAATAACGTTCTTAAAGAAGAGCTTTGCACTCGTTTCTGAGGAGAAATCAATTCCAGCGCAGCGAGTGCATCTGAAAAACGGCGATGCGCGAGTGCTTCATCTGAATGGACGACATCAGGGTCATCAATTATGTAGCGCTGGCAAGAAATGAAAGAGGTTGTGTGATAGCTCCTGACTGACACACACACACACACACACACACACAGACGCGCGCACACACAGGATGAAAG
>JAFMOC010000923.1:60000-62498 GCA_019802505.1 Corydoras sp. C115 | reverse complement strand
TATGTGTGTTTGAATATGTGTGTGTGTTTGTGTGTGTATGTGTGAGTGTGTGTGTGTTTGTTTGTAAGTATGTGTGTGTATATGTGTTCATGTGTGTGTGTGTTTGTTTGTAAGTATGTTTGACTGAGTGTGTGTGTGTTTGTTTGTAAGTATGTGTGTGTATATGTGTGTGTGTGTGTGTGTGTGTGTGTGTTTGTAAGTATGTGTTTGTATATGTGTGTGTGTGTGTGTGTATGTGTGTTTGTAAGTATGTGTTTGTATATGTGTGTGTGTGTGTGTGTATGTGTGTGTGTTTGTAAGTATGTGTTTGTATATGTGTGTGTGTGTGTGTGTGTGTGTGTTTGTAAGTATGTGTTTGTTTGTTTGTATGTGTGTGTATATGTGTTCGTGTGTGTGTGTTTGTTTGTAAGTATGTTTGTGTATATGTGTGTGTGTGTGTGTGTGTGTGTGTGTGTGTGTGTGTGTGTACCTGTCCACGTTCAAACTTGTTAAAGTGATTGGACTTGCGCAGCTTTCTCTCTCCCGTGTCTCCGATCTCTCCGTACAGGTTGATGTAAACGTTGGCGTCTGTGCCGGCGCCCCACATGGTGCCAGTGAACACATGGATCTCATAGGTGTTCTCTATGTCACACACACACACACACACACACACACACACACACACACTGTTCTTATCTCTGCAGGAGTGTGTGTGCAGTACATCAGTGAGTGTGTCTCGTTGGTTTACCCTCCAGATCTTGGTAGTCTTCAGCCTTCAGCTCCACCACGATCTCTCCATCCTCCTCGTCTCGAGCGAGCCACCTGCTGCAGGGGAAATGGAACGTCTTCACCACCTCCCTCAGCTCCTCCTCCTCCTCCTCCTCCTGCACAGCAAACAGAACCAGAAAGGAACATTACAGTTACATTGAGCCGTTCAGCAGACGCTTTTATCCAAAGTGACTACAGAACATCACAGTCACAAGTTCTGCAGAAAACCAACTCCACTGTAAATTCATCAAACCTGATTGTTATTCGATGCTGCGGCCCCTCCCCCTTTTTTATTTTTATTTTATTATTATTATTTTTTTCTATAACAGGTTTTTGTTAAAGTCTTCAAATGCGTCTTCAGTAGTTTCTTAAAGCTGCTCAGTGACTCCGCCTTATGGACAGAGTTGGGAAGATCGTACTATCATGTTGCTGTGGTGAACGCCACGGAGTGAGAATGAGCTCCTCTGTGAGGTGGAACCACCAGGGGGCGATCATCACCGGAGCGAAGTGAACGAGTCAGAGTGTGTTTTGAAAAGATAGAGTGAAGGGAGGAGGGGCCAGATCCAAAGATGGTTCTGTAGGACAGAGTCATGTGACTTGTACTGAATGCAGCAGCTACAGGGAGACAATGGAGGGACATGAGAGATGGAGGGACATGAGTGACGGAGGGACATGAGTGATGGAGGGACATGAGTTCTTGGGTGTTGAACATGAGTGATGGAGGGACATGAGTGATGGAGGGACATGAGTGATGGAGGGACATGAGTGATGGAGGGACATGAGTTCTTGGGTGTTGAACATGAGTGATGGAGGGACATGAGTTCTTGGGTGGTTGAACATGAGTGATGGAGGGACATGAGTGATGGAGGGACATGAGTGATGGAGGGACATGAGTGATGGAGGGACATGAGTGATGGAGGGACATGAGTGATGGAGGGACATGAGTTCTTGGGTGTTGAACATGAGTGATGGAGGGACATGAGTGATGGAGAGACATGAGTGATGGAGGGACATGAGTTCTTGGGTGTTGAACATGAGTGATGGAGGGACATGAGTGATGGAGGGACATGAGTGATGGAGGGACATGAGTGATGGAGGGACATGAGTTCTTGGTTGGTTGAACATGAATGATGGAGGGACATGAGTGATGGAGAGACATGAGTGATGGAGGGACATGAGTGATGGAGGGACATGAGTTCTTGGGTGTTGAACATGAGTGATGGAGAGACATGAGTGATGGAGAGACATGAGTGATGGAGGGACATGAGTTCTTGGTTGGTTGAACATGAGTGATGGAGGGACATGAGTGATGGAGGGACATGAGTTCTTGGGTGTTGAACATGAGTGATGGAGGGACATGAGTGATGGAGGGACATGAGTGATGGAGGGACATGAGTTCTTGGGTGTTGAACATGAGTGATGGAGGGACATGAGTGATGGAGGGACATGAGTGATGGAGGGACATGAGTGATGGAGGGACATGAGTGATGGAGGGACATGAGTTCTTGGGTGTTGAACATGAGTGATGGAGGGACATGAGTGATGGAGAGACATGAGTGATGGAGAGACATGAGTGATGGAGGGACATGAGTTCTTGGTTGGTTGAACATGAGTGATGGAGGGACATGAGTTCTTGGGTGTTGAACATGAGTGATGGAGGGACATGAGTGATGGAGGGACATGAGTTCTTGGGTGTTGAACATGAGTGATGGAGGGACATGAGTTCTTGGGTGTTGAACATGAGCGATGGA
>JAFMOC010000923.1:40000-42500 GCA_019802505.1 Corydoras sp. C115 | reverse complement strand
GAAGCTGTCCGATTTGCTCTCCAGCTTTATTTCGTCGCTCTTCCCGTTCTCACCGTACACCTGGATGAATATCTGTGCGTCCGTCCCGGCCCCCTTCACGTCCGAGGTCCATATCCACAGAGACCAGGGGAATTCTGCAATCACGCAGCAGAGTCATGGATCAGGTCACCTGACCGTCTCCGGATCTTCTGGTGGTCTCAGAAATCGTTTGTTTCGAGAGAAAAACGATTAAAAACCAAATTTACAACCAAAGAGTGCGGAGTGTCTTACTCTTCTGTTTGGACTGCCGCAGTGAGACCATTTCGTTCAGCTCCAGCTCCACTAGCCCGTCTCCATCGTCCTCGTCCAGCCAACGGCGGCACGGAAACACCTGCTCGATCCCCGTGAAAGGGCAAAACACCGTCACCTAGAGTCACGAGGACCAGCGTTACATTCAACTCTCTGACCAGCATAACGGTAGATAATAGAGCCTATCCCAGCACTCATAGGGCAAAACGCTGGGGAACACCCTGGACACGTCACACGTCACACAGATTGCTTATCGGCGTGTTTTTGGACTGTGGAAGAACGGCGATACAGATTGGGGAGAACATGTAAACTCCACACTAGGGCTGCAACTAACGATTATTTTGATAATCGATTAATCGGTCGATTATTTTTTCGATTAATCGATGAATCGGATTTAAAAAAAATTAAAAAAATTCCCATGTCTTTACATTGAATCATTTAGCAGACGCTTTTATCCAAAGATGGATGTTTTTCAGTAAAATTATTCTACAGTATAATATTATATTTAGTAATTTTATTCAAAATGTTAATTAATGAAATGAAATTAATGAAAAGCACAATGAAAGAAATAATGTATCATCTAAACATCCCTCACTTAACAACAAAAGTCAACTCCAAATAACATGATACTCAGTTGCCCTCAGTAATGAACCAAATATTGTCTGTTCTGTAGCCTATTGGAAAAAAAAAATAATTAACAAATAAACTAATTAACAATCAGCTATGGAAAAAAAAGAATTAACAAATCACGCGACCCAACGAATCGATAATGGAAATTCATTATCGATACTTTGGATAATCGATTTTTATCGATTTTATCGATTCGTTGTTGCAGCCCTACTCCACACAGTAAGGAACCTCCTGGCCACGGACCTTCTCGCAGTACCAGCCGCAGCTGATCCCAGCGTTGTCGTGTCCGATGGTGACTCGGCTAAGCGGACTGATCAGGTCCATGATCTCCACGTTGAAGATGTCAATCTGAGCGCGCTCGAACGTGCCGCCTTCCAAAAACATTTTGCCGCTGTTCTTGATGCCCTTCTGCCCGTGCATCACCAGGTGGATCTTCGAGTTGGTACCGGCGCCCCGAATATCGCCCGTCATCACCTGGATATTATACACAATTCCTACACACACAATAGAACATACACATATATTCACGGCGTTCCCCAAGTCTGTACACTTAGACCATCTTCATTCGGTTTCAAGACCATGCTGCATTCCTGTTACCCATGGGTTGAGGACTCCCGACGACCACATCTCTCTGGATTTTGCCATCACCTTCCGAGATGTCGAACCACGCGTCGACGGGAAACTCATACACCTCCTTATTACCCAAATCATCGATCACCAGCTGAGAGGATCACACCGAGCGTCAGCGGGCAGCTTCATCACATCATTTTAATATCAATTTAATATCATTTTAAACATTTTTTCACAAAAAAATTTTTTAATAAAATGAATTTTAACAGAAAAAAAGCCTTTTTTTTTTTTTTTTTATTACTTCATATTCATATTTTTACTTCATATTTACTTCATAACTTCCACTTAATTTACCAAATGACATATTTAACCAGCATAGAACATTTAATCTCAATATTTAATCCTTTTAATATTTTATATTAGAAATACAAGAACTTAATTACCTACCCACATCATGAATAAACATGATCTGCAATTTCAAAAGTCTACTTCACATTTGTATTAAATATATATAAAACTTATTAAAACTTACTTAGATATAATTAATTATATCTATTAGATTTATTAATTTCATTTATAAATGTATTTATTTAGAACTTTAAAAAAAAAAAAAAAAAAACTGCTGCGTCACGGTTAGCATTGTCGCTAGTTTGCGTGAAGACTACATTTAAATGAGCTCCTCGGCTTTCGCTGCAGTATTAAACTAATTAAATCTGAACGTTTTAAAGGAAATAAAAGTTTAATGAAGGTCATTTAACAACTTTGTACGATAAATAAACGTGTTTTTAACAGATGACGATGCTCGCGTATTTCTTGGCTCTTTGCTGTGAATCGGCGATTCGGTGTCGATTCGGTTCAACGGCTGAACAAATCACGTTCGGCGCATAATCGCATTAAACGGAATGTTTCACCAAAAACCAAAAGTCTGTAAATTAACAAACAATTAAAAACAAACCGAGAAAATTTAATTAGACTGTTGTACTAATTAACTAAAATACATGGTTTGCGTTCA
>JAFMOC010000923.1:32500-35000 GCA_019802505.1 Corydoras sp. C115 | reverse complement strand
AGACCGAGTGAGACCGGGTGAGAGTGGGTGAGAGTGGGTGAGACCGGGTGAGACCGGGTGAGACCGGGTGAGACCGGGTGAGAGGGGGTGAGACCGGATGAGACCGGGACCCGGCGGGGCCGAGGCCCGGCGGCTGAGGGCTTACGTTTGGGGATGTTCATGGGGTTCGGGCTGACCGGGTGAAACCGGGTGAGACCGGATGAGACCGGGTGAGACCGGGTGAGACCGGGTGAGACCGGTTGAGACCGGGTGAGACCGGATGAGACCGGATGAGACCGGGTGAGACCGGGTGAGACCGGGTGAGACCGGGTGAGACCGGATGAGACCGGGTGAGACCGGGTGAGACCGGGTGAGACCGGGTGAGACCGGATGAGACCGGGTGAGACCGGATGAGACCGGGTGAGACCGGGTGAGACCGGGTGAGACCGGATGAGACCGGGTGAGACCGGATGAGACCGGGTGAGACCGGGTGAGACCGGCTGAGGGCTTACGTTTGGGGATGTTCATGGGGTTGGGGCTGACCGGATGAGACCGGGTGAGACCGGGTGAGACCGGGTGAGACCGGGTGAGACCGGCTGAGGGCTTACGTTTGGGGATGTTCATGGGGTTGGGGCTGACCGGATGAGACCGGGTGAGACCGGGTGAGACCGGCTGAGACCGGGTGAGAGCGGGTGAGACCGGCTGAGACCGGGTGAGACCGGGTGAGACCGGCTGAGGGCTTACGTTTGGGGATGTTCATGGGGTTCGGGCTGACCGGGTGAGACCGGGTGAGACCGGATGAGACCAGGTGAGACCGGGTGAGGGCTTACGTTTGGGGATGTTCATGGGGTTGGGGCTGCCCAGCAGGTATCTGACGGTCAGGCCGTCGCCCACGTCGCGTCCCAGCCAGCGGCTGCAGGAGAAGAAGAGTCGGTGGTGCGGCCTGTTCAGGTCCGACAGGGTGACCCGGTCCAGAAACCAGCGGGGACTCATCCCCGTGTTGTCATGCTCGATCCTGAAAGACGGAACGTGTGTGAAGTGTGTGAAGTGTGACTGACCTATTAGTGTGTGTGTGTGTGTGTGTGTGTGTGTGTGTGTGTGTGTGTGTGTGTGTGTGTGTGTGTGTGTGTACCTGAGTCTCTTAATGGTCCCCACGTTGTGAGTTTTGATCCGGAACACGTCGGTTTTATTCTTATCGAAGGCCGCGCGGCTCCTGTGACGACAGCGCCAACGTTCATCAGATCATGAGAACGTCCCGACCAAACGCACGGCGCCGCGCTCGGAACGTTCCACAGAGCAATGCATAAGTCCTCGACCACCTGAAAGCTCGCGCCTTCTTACGTCAGGAGTCTCCAATCGGATCCAAACAGGATGGGGTGCCTATGCATACCCCCCCCCCCTTCCCTCCACCCCCCCCCCCCCCACACTCCATGACAAATCACAGGCTCCCCGGGTGTCAGCATGTGACATCATAACATTATGACATCATAACACTCAATCCCACTTATGTTTTGAAATGCAGGCGGCAACGGTGGCTTAGTGGTTTGGCACGTTCTCCTCTCAGCGCTGGGGATCCCCGGTTCGTATCCCAGTCTGGGTGGAGTTTGCATGTCCTCCCCGTGTCCGCGCGGGGTTCCTCCGGGTTCTCCGGTTTCCTCCCACAGTCCAAAAACATGGATCAAGTCCAGAAATTGAGTTGCCCCATATAGAGTGTGTCTGTGTGAGTGAGTGTGTGTCCAGCGATAGATTGCCCCCCTGTCCTGGGTGTATCTGCCCAGCGCCCGAGACGTTCTCCCCTGGATGGACATGGGGGGGTTCCTCCGGGTTCTCCGGTTTCCTCCCACAGTCCAAAAACATGGATCAAGTCCAGAAATTGAGTTGCCCCATATAGAGTGTGTCTGTGTGAGTGAGTGTGTGTCCAGCGATAGATTGCCCCCCTGTCCTGGGTGTATCTGTCCAGCGCCCGAGACGTTCTCCCCTGGATGGACATGGGGAACCCCCCCCCCGCAACCCTAATAGAGGGTAAAGCGTAAGATAATGGATGGATGGATGTTTTAAAATGCAGCGTTTTAGGGGGTTGATGCGCCCCGTCTCACCCCGTGGGTGGTGGTTGGTGGTGGGGGGGATGTTTATGCATGGTTCTGTCCACACACACACACACACACACACACACACACACACACCCTGTATGAAACACACAACGGCAAATCATAGCAGCAAACTTTGGAAATGATGGAGTTTAGGCGGAGAACGTGGTTCTGCTAAACTTCATCTCCATTCCAAAATGTTGCATCCTGACCGGAAATAAAAAAAATAAAAAAAAAGGCGGAGGAACGCCGTCGCCCCCAAACGTTCCGAAACGTTCCGTCGGGATTGAACTTTTTAAGAGTCATTATGCAACATGATCGATGCTCGGCTCATGGATGCTCATCTGGAGTCACCGATTGAGGTTCTAATGATCGATTGGAGGTCTCGCTTCAGCTGAGCACGCATGGCGATGCGCATGAGGCCTATCCCTGTG
>JAFMOC010000923.1:22500-27500 GCA_019802505.1 Corydoras sp. C115 | reverse complement strand
CGCTCTTCTTCTTCTTCTTGCCGTCTCTGCTCTTCTTTCCTTTGACGTCCATGGCGTCCCGGTCCGGCGCCGTGGCGTCCTCTCGGTGTTCCTCCTCGTTCCTCTTCTTCTTCTTCTTCTTCTTCTCTTTGATCTTCTTCACCTCCTCGTCCTCGTCCTCCTCTGTCCTCTCTCTGTTCCTGCTCTCGGTTCCGAGCGGCTCGTTGTTGTTCTGCTCGTCTCCATCCTCCTGCTCGTCCTCCTCTCTCTTTTTCTTCTTCTTCTTCTTCTTCTGCAGGGTCTCCTCCTCCTCGTCTTCATCCACTGTGATCTTGGTCTTGGTCTTGGTCTTGGTCTTGGTCTTGGTCTCGTCCGGGCCGCTCTGCGTTTTCGTCCTTGGTTCCGTGTCCTCGGTTCCGTCTTGACTTTCAGGACTTTTTTGCACTCTGCTGGGCATCGTTTTCCCGGCGGCGGCCACACGGCGGTGTCGGGTGACCGTCTGACCGTCTGACCCGGGGTCCGAGGCTAAGCTGGAACCGAGCCGCGGGCGTCGGCTCTGATGTGGCTTCGGCTTCGCGGTGCGGAGCTCATGAATAATTAATGAGGGGGGAGCAGGTCAGGTGACTTCACGGCCAAATACAGGTACCTGCTCCGCCTCCAGGACCCTCCTTAAGAAGACTGACCCGCGAAGGGCGGAACAGGTCGCCTCTCCATCACACACACTAACACACACACACACACACACTCTCTCACACACTCACACTCACTCACACACACAAACACACACTCACACAGACACACACTCTCTCACACACTCACACTCACTCACACACACACACACACACACTCACACAGACACACACTCTCTCACACACTCACACACATACAAATACACACAAACACACACACAACTTTATCTAATTTATCTTCTCATGTTCTCACATGTGCGTGTGGGGAGAACATGCAAACTCCACACATACAGTAATGTCACACTGTTTTCAACCCTCCCACTAACCACCCGCACCACCACCCCCCCCGTCATGTTTTGGTCAGTTGGTTTCAGAAGGAAGTGTGTTGTGTTTGTGTGAGAGTGTGTGTATGTGTGTGTATATTTGTGTGTGTGTGTGTGTGCGTGTTTGTGTGTGTGTATGTATGTGTATATTTGTGTGTGTGTGTGTGTGTGTGTGTGCGTGTTTGTGTGTGTGTATGTATGTGTATGTGTGTGTATATTTGTGTGTGTGTGTGTGTAGGTGTGTGTGTGTGTATATGTGTGTGTGTTTATGTGTGTGTGTGTATGTGTATGTATGTGTGTGTATGTGTGTATGTGAGTGTGTATGTATGTGCATGTGTGTGTGTATGTGTATCTGTGTGTGTGTGTGTGTATGCATGTATGTATGTGTGTGTTTATGTGTGTGTGTGTGTGTGTTTGTGTGTGCGTGTTTGTGTGTGTGTATGTATGTGTATGTGTGTGTATATTTGTGTGTGCGTGTGTATGTGTATGTATGTGTGTGTATGTGTATGTGTGTGTGTATGTGTGTATATGTGTGTGTATATGTGTGTGTGTGTATGTGTGTGTATGTGTATCTGTGTATATGTGAGTGTGTGTGTGTGTGTGTGTGTGTATGTGTGTATGTATGTGTGTATGTGTGTGTGGGCATGTATGTGTGTATATGTGTGTGTATATGTGTGTGTGTGTATGTGTGAGTGTGTATGTGTATGTGTGTGTGTGTATGTGTGTATATGTATGTATGTGTATGTGTGAGTGTGTGTGTATGTGTGTGTGTGTATATGTGTGTATGTGTGTGTGAGTGTGTGTGTATGTGTGTGTGTGTATATGTATGTGTATATGTGAGTGTGTGTGTGTATGTGTGTATGTGTATATGTGTGTGTGTGTGTGTATATGTATATGTGTGTGTGTGTGTGTGTGTGTGTATATGTATATATGTGTGTGTGTGTGTGTGTGTGTGTGTGTGTGGTTGGAGGTCTAATCATCACAGCATCTTAAAGGTATGTGTGTGTGTGTGTATGTGAGTGTGTGTGTGTATGTGTGTATGTGTATATGTGTGTGTGTGTGTGTGTGTGTGTGTGTGTGTGTGTGTGTGTGGTTGGAGGTCTAATCATCACAGCATCTTAAAGGTGCTAAATTGCTGATTAAACTGTTAACAGTGAAACTGGAGAACCGAGAGGAGAGAGTGTAAGAGGAGGAGGGGGCGGGGCTTCAGCACCTCCATTATTTAACAGGCTGGGATTACTTTACTCCAACATCGCAAGTGTGTGTGTGTGTGTGTGTGTGTGTCTGTGTGTGTGTTTTAGTGTGTATGTGTTTGTGTGTATGTTTGTGTATTTGTTTGTATATGTGTGTGTGTGTGTATTTGTGTGTATGTATTTGTTGGTATGTGTTTGTGTGTGTATTTGTGTGTGTATGTGTATTTGTTGTGTGTGTATATTTGGTGTGTATGTGTGTGTGTGTGTATTTGGTGTGTGTGTGTATTTGGTGTGTGTGTGTGTGTGTATTTGTTGTGTGTGTATTTGTGTGTGTATATTTGGTGTGTATTTGTGTGTGTGTATATTTGTGTGTGTGTGTGTTTGTTGTGTGTGTATATTTGGTGTGTGTGTATATTTGGTGTGTGTGTGTGTTTGGTGTGTGTGTATATTTGTGTGTGTGTGTATTTGTTGTGTGTGTATATTTGGTGTGTGTGTATATTTGGTGTGTGTGTGTGTTTGGTGTGTGTGTGTATTTGGTGTGTGTGTGTATATTTGTTGTGTATGTATTTGTGTGTGTGTATATTAGGTGTGTATGTGTGTGTGTGTATATTTGGTGTGTATGTGTGTGTGTGTGTATTTGTGTGTGTGTGTGTATTTGGTGTGTGTCTGTATATTTGTGTGTGTGTGTATTTGGTGTGTATCGCTGGGCACACACTCACTCACTCACACACACTCTATATGGGGCAATTTGGAGAATTCAATTAACTTGATCCATGTTTTTGGACTGTGGGAGGAAACCGGAGAACCCGGAGGAAACCCACGCAGACACGGGGAGAACATGGAAACTCCACCCAGATGGGGATTCGAACCGGGAATCCCTAGTGCTGAGAGGAGAACATGCCAACCACTAAGCCCACCATGCCGCCCCAAATCGATTCCATCATTGATATATTACCTCGATACCCTTATTGTTAAAATACCTTAAGTGATGTATTTGGTGTGTGTGTATATTTGGTGTGTGTGTGTGTTTGGTGTGTGTGTGTATTTGGTGTGTGTGTGTATTTGGTGTGTGTGTATATTTGGTGTGTGTGTGTGTTTGGTGTGTGTGTGTTTGGTGTGTGTGTGTATTTGGTGTGTGTGTGTATATTTGTTGTGTGTGTATTTGTGTGTGTGTATATTAGGTGTGTATGTGTGTGTGTATTTGGTGTGTGTCTGTATATTTGTGTGTGTGTGTATTTGGTGTGTGTGTGTGTATTTGTGTGTGTGTATTTGTTGTGTGTGTATATTTGGTGTGTGTGTGTGTGTGTGTGTGTGTGTGCAGAAACCCATATGTTTGTAGAGAGCACACTCTGGAGACTGTAGTTCCTCAGAATGTTCCATCATCATCTGTTTTATCCTCTATTAGGGTCGTGCGGGGGGGGGGGGGGGGGGGGGGGGGGGGGGGGGGGTCCCCATGCCCATCCAAGTGAGAACGTTTCGGGCGCTGGCAAGGACGCCAATCTATCGCTGGACACACACTCACTCACACAAACACACTCTATATGGGGCAATTTGGAGAATTCAATTCACCCTGAATCCTGTGGGAGGAAACCGGAGAACCTGGAGGAAACCCACGTGGACACGGGGAGAACATGGAAACTTCACCCAGATTGGTATTTGAACCAGGAATCCCCATCGCTGAGAGGAGAACATGCCAAAGCACTAAGCCCAGAATGTGGGATTCTTTTCATAATCTCCCGGCGTTCCGCTGACGTTCTAAAGGTGGCGCTCACGTTCTGCGGTTTCCGGTTCTTCGCTTTTCAATAATGGAACAGTGGGCGTGGCAGGTGTAGCTGGTGGGTGTGGCCTATCCGAGACGGTCAGCTTCACACCTGCGTGACGTCATCAATAATAAAAACTCAGCCGACTCCACGAACAACGCCGTGTGCTGGGATAGGCGCAGTCTGGATCACATTTCTTACATCACTTCCTGTCCCCCGGTCGTTTGATGTCCTTGTGGTCGATGCTGAGAAGTGGGAAGGGCTGTAGCGCCTCCTGCAGGCCTGATCAGGATAAAGCTCATTAATAACAGATTCACAAAGTTCATTAAGGTCCTTTATTTATTTATTTATTTATTTATTTATTTTAAAGAAACGTGTTCTTTTCAACCCTCACCTGGGCCACGAGAGCAGAACACGCGCGCGGGCGTGGGCGTGGACACCCGACTGCAGTGACCGTTACAATTACACTGGACATTAAAACTGCGTGTTTGGTGGGAGGATTCCCACGTGGTTCTAAAGTGTCCCACTCGTGGATGACGGGGTGAGAGGCCTTCCCCAAACTGTTGCCCCAGGGTTGCACGCGTGGACGGTCCCACGCACGCCGTGCTCCGGGAACTCTGACGTCATAAAGAAGTTGAAAAATAAAAAAGAAGTGGCCGATCGGAGGAACGAATCCGTGACGACACGAGATTCAACGAATCGATTCATTCATTCATTCATTCATTATCTTCTGCTTTATCCTCTATTAGGGTCGCGGGGGGGGGGGGGTTCCCCATGCCCATCCAGGGGAGAACGTCTCGGGCGCTGGGCAGATAGACCCAGGACAGGGCGCCAATCCATCGCTGGGCACTCACTCACTCACACAGACACACTCTATATGGGGCAATTTGGAGAACTCAATTGACTTGATCCATTTTTTTTGGACTGTGGGAGGAAACCGGAGAACCCGGAGGAAACCCACGCAGACACGGGGAGAACATGGAAACTCCACCCAGATGGCGATTCGAACCGGGAATCCCTAGTGCTGAGAGGAGAACATGCCAAACCACTAAGCCA
>JAFMOC010000923.1:0-17500 GCA_019802505.1 Corydoras sp. C115 | reverse complement strand
TGGTGTGTGTGTGTTATGTGTGTGTGTGTGTGTGTGTGTGTGTGTTATTGTGTGTGTGTTATTGTGTGTGTTGGTGTATACTCACATGGACAGCACTTTAATGTCAGTGATTTCTTGTCTCATTTCTCTGCAGGTGGACGAATTAAACATGAGAGGACCGTTAGAACTGTCCAGATACCTGAGAGAACATACACAATCAGAACACACACACACACACACACACACACACTGTCCAGATACCTGAGAGAACATACACAATCAGAATAAACACACACACACACACACACACACACTGTCCAGATACCTGAGAGAACATACACAATCAGAACAAACACACACACACACACACACACACACACACACACACACACACACACACTGTCCAGATACCTGAGAGAACATACACAATCAGAATAAACACACACACACACACACACTGTCCAGATACCTGAGAGAACATACACAATCAGAATAAACACACACACACACACACACACTGTCCAGATACCTGAGAGAACATACACAATCAGAATAAACACACACACACACACACACACACACACTGTCCAGATACCTGAGAGAACATACACAATCAGAATAAACACACACACACACACACACACTGTCCAGATACCTGAGAGAACATACACAATCAGAACAAACACACACACACACACACACACACACACACACACTGTCCAGATACCTGAGAGAACATACACAATCAGAATAAACACACACACACACACACACACACACACACACACACACTGTCCAGATACCTGAGAGAACATACACAATCAGAACAAACACACACACACACACACACACACACTGTCCAGATACCTGAGAGAACATACACAATCAGAACAAACACACACACACACACACACACACTGTCCAGATACCTGAGAGAACATACACAATCAGAATAAACACACACACACACACACACACACACACACACACTGTCCAGATACCTGAGAGAACATACACAATCAGAATAAACATACACACACACACACACGCACACACACACACACACACACACTGTCCAGATACCTGAGAGAACATACACAATCAGAATAAACACACACACACACACTTACACCCATAATCACACACACACACACACAACCACACACACACACACAACCCCACACACACACACACACAACCACATACACACACACACAACCCCCCACACACACACATGTACAATCACATACACACACACATGCACAACCACATACACACACACACACACACACAAACACAACCCCACACACACACACACGGACAACCACATACACACACACATGCACAACCACATACACACACACAAACACAACCCCACACACACACACACGGACAACCACATACACACACACATGCACAACCACACACACACATTCACACACACACACACACACACATGCACAACCACACACACACACACACACACACACACACACGCACAACCACACACACACACATTCACACAGACTCACACAGACACACACACACACACACACTCTCTCTGTGTCTCTCTCTCTCTGTGTGTGTTGATTGTCCCGTGGTTCCTGTCCCGTGGTTCCTGTCCCGTGGTTCCTGTCCCGTCGGTCTCACTCGTGGACTCCAGCGATCCACAGACTCACGTCCCAGCGGTCCCCGCGTGGAACCCCGTCCCGTCTCGTCGGACCCACGCTGCGGTTCTCAGTTCTCGGGTGGAACTGTGCGGAACGTGAGTGTGAGGTTCTCGAGCCGGGGATCAGGAACTATTTAATCTGGAGGAGGGTTCCTCTAAAATGAGAGATGTCGGCAAACGGGGCGGGGGGGGGGGGGGTTGCAGGGGGGCAACGCAAAACGAGAACGAATGGAAAAGGAGCATGCCGAGCGAGCACACAGAACACAACGGAACCGTTCCATACATCTCCACACGTCTCCACCGGGGGGCGTGAGTGACTGCGCCGGAGCCTACAGAGGCGCCGAGATGGTCCCCACGCGGGACAGAGTCGAAGAACCACGAGGCCACGCTCGGTCCCATGAGATGGCAATGAGGCAGCGCACACACACACACACACACACACACACACACACACACACACACACACACACACACACACACGGTGCACTGGAACCATCAGAGGGTTCCTGAACGACGAGCAGCTGGGACGTAATGGAGACGAGGACACAGAGGGAGGTCTTCCAGCCCCAGGGTGGGGGGGGGGGGGGGGGGCGTGATGCAGGGGGTGGGGGCAGACAGCATGCAGAAGCAAACCCGACAGACGGGGGGGGGGGGGGGGGGGGGGGGGGGGGGGCAGGGGGGGGGTTGATGAACGAGCACATCCTCTCAGAGCAGAAGGGCGAAAGACGGAACATCATTCCCAAAAAACATGGAGCGTGTGTTGGGGGGGTGGGTGGGGGGGTCTGGGGGGTATAAGGGGGGTGGGGGGCAACTGACAAGAAAGAGAGAAACGGATCGCACAAGCCATCATGACCAATGGCCTACCTTCTCTTTTCTTTTTTTTTCTTCTTAATTTCGGGAGGGCAGGGCATGAGAACTACGGAGCTCTCTGAGTGCTGAAAATGTGGACGGATGCATCTGTCGACATGCAGACAGGGGGCGCCGTTAGCGTCATCGGGTGCCTGAAATCCCGGCTGCAGCCCCCGCGCAGAACATATGCACCCCCCCCACCCCACCCCCCAACCCAAATCCCCACCCCACCCCACCCTCGGCTCGGGTTCGGGTCAGATGGGATGCCATTGGATTTTTGGGAGCCGGACGTTCTCCCCCCCCCCCCCCCGGTTCTCCCCCCGGCGTGTGGGGCTGCAGCGAGATCCCACGGCACGGAGAGGACAGCCGGGTCCATTTAACCCCCGTGTTCTGTTCGGAACCGCGGCCGCCAGATGGCGTGCTTTCATCCGAAGAGACTTACAGCCAGGGCGGCACGGTGGCTTAGTGCTTTGGCATGTTCTCCTCTCAGCACTCCGAATCCCCATCCCCATCTGGGTGGAGTTTCCATGTCCTCCCCGTGTCCGCGTGGGTTTCCTCCGGGTTCTCCGGTTTCCTCCCACAGTCCAAGGTCAATCGAATTCTCCAAATTGCCCCATATAGAGTGTGTGTGTGTGAGTGAGAGAGTGTGTGTCCAGTGATAGATTGCCCCCCCTGTAAGTGGCTTTGGATAAAAGTTTCTGTTTAATGACCAAACCAACAAAAATATAAACACATATATATTTTATTTTCCCCGTTTAAATGTCTCCCTTTATTAAAACGCTGAAGACTGAAGGAGAACCTACCAAACTGAAATTATTTTTATATATTATTATTATTATATTATAATGTGTGTTATATATATAAATATATATAACATATTATATATCAGGTGGTACAGTGGTTTAGTGGTTTGGCATGTTCTCCTCTCAGCTCTAGGGATTCCCGCTTCGAATCCCCATCTGGGTGGAGTTTCCATGTCCTCCCCGTGTCCACGTGGGTTTCCTCCGGGTTCTCCGGTTTCCTCCCACAGTCCAAAAACATGGATCAAGTCAATTGAATGCTCAAAATTGCCCCATATAGAGTGTGTCTGTGTGTGAGTGAGTGTGTGTCCAGCGATAGATTGCCCCCCCTGTCCTGGGTCTATCCGCCCAGCGCCCGAGACGTTCTCCCCTGAATTGGCATGGGGAACCCCCCCCACCCCCACGACCCTAATAGAGGATAAAGCGGAAGATAATGAATGAATATTATATATCAGGCGGTACAGTGGTTTAGTGGTTTGGCATGTTCTCCTCTCAGCACTAGGGGTTCCCGCTTTGAATCCCCATCTGGGTGGAGTTTGCATGTTCTCCCCGTGTCCGCGTGGGTTTCTTCCGGGTTCTCCGGTTTCCTCCCACAGTCCAAAAAACATGGATCAAGGTCAATTGAATTCTCAAAATTGCCCCATATAGAGTGTGTCTGTGTGAGTGATTCTGTGCCCAGTGATAGATTGCCCCCCCCCTGTCCTGGGTGTATCTGCCCAGCGCCCGAGACGTTCTCCCCTGGATGGACATGAGAACCCCCCCCCCCTGCGACCCTAATAGAGGATAAAGGGGAAGATAATGAATGAATGGAAAATGTTCCCCAGATTAAAAATCTCTCTTTATTAAAACGCTGAAGACTTTTGGAGAACCTACCAAACTGATATTATTATTATTATTATTATTATTATTATTATTATGTGTTATATTACAGGGGCGGCACGGTGGCTTAGTGGTTTAGCATGTTCTCCTCTCAGCTCTAGGGATTCCCGCTTCGAATCCCAGTCTGGGTGGAGTTTCCATGTTCTCCCCGTGTCCGCGTGGGTTTCCTCCGGGTTCTACGGTTTCCTCCCACAGTCCAAAAACATGGATCAAGTCAATTGAATTCTCCAAATTGCCCCATATAGAGTGTGTGTGTGAGTGAGTGTGTGCTCAGAGATGGATTGGCGTCCTGTCCTGGGTGTATCTGCCCAGCGCCCGAGACGTTCTCCCCTGGATGGACATGGGGAACCCCCCCCCCCCACCGCGACCCTAATAGAGGATAAAGCGGGAGATAATGAATGAATTAATTATTATATTATTATTATATTATTATTATCATTATTATTATTATTATTATTATTATCATTGATTATTTTATTACTGGGCGGCACGGTGGCTTAGTGGTTTAGCACGTTCGCCTCTCAGCGCTAGGGATTCCCGGTTCGAATCCCCATCTGGGTGGAGTTTCCATGTTCTCCCCGTGTCCGCGTGGGTTTCCTCCGGGTTCTCCGGTTTCCTCCCACAGTCCAAAAACATGGATCAAGTTAATTGAGTTCTCTAAAATTGCCCCATATAGAGTGTGTTTGAGTGTGTGAGTGTGTACCCAGCGATGGATTGGCGCCCTGTCCTGGGTCTATCTGCCCAGCGCCCGAGACGTTCTCCCCTGGATGGGCATGGGGAACCCCACCGCGACCCTAATAGAGGATAAAGCGGGAGATAATGAATGAATGAATTATTATATTATTTCACCTAAAGCGTCTGAACACGGGACGTACAGAGAGAAACGTGCAGCTCCGTATTTCTACCAACAGAGGGCGCCAGATCGTTCAAAGCTGGTGCACTAGATGAAACACGTGACGGCGAGCAGAACAGAAGGGTTAAATCAGCCAGCAGTGGGTCTCTCTCTCTCTCTCTCTCTCTCTCTCTCTCTCTCATCCTGTGACCTCCACCCTGCCCTGCACCCCCCTCGCTCCGGAAATCATTCATATCAATGTTTTAGATTCAAGTTAATGTGAACTTTCTGATTGGTTCGTTATTACAGTTCGTTAATCGAGCTGAGATCATGCATGAGGCTCGTTAGTGTTCACTCTCTCTCTCTCACTCACTCTCTCTCTCTCTCTCTCTCTCTCGCTCTCTCAGGGATGGATGGTATCTGTGCTGCGTTGTACCTTTTCCTCCCAACTCTGGCCGGCTGCTTCATCCCTCCATCATCGGGGTAACTAACGAGGTTGCTCCAGTTGCCCACCTCGTCTCCTTTGAGGCGGGTTAACTGTTGCGCACTATGAGAGAACCAGGGTTCAGGGGTTCAGTGCATTGGAACAGAAATCAGAGTGAGAAATCACAGTGACGTGAGGAACCTGTGCACCGCGCTGCCCTCGGGATCCCAAAACTAAAGGAACCTCCGTCGGCGGGACAGCAGAGACATCGCGGAACTTAAGAACCGTATGAGGAGCTACACCTCGGGACGGGTCACCGATGAGAGCTGGACTCGGGACGTTGATCATTAAAAAGATGAATTAATTATGGAAACAGGACGGATCGATGATCCAAAAACGGCCCGGACCCGGCGCCCCGTCCCGAAACGGAACCCTCACACGGTCCCGCTTCGAACGGAACCTCTAAAAGGGTCGGATAACGATCCGAGGCTCGGCGGCGGGACCGAGATCAAAGGAAACGGGCGGAACCGCAGGATGCTGTGAGAGCGGCGCCGCTGACCCTCCGGAGAGAACCTCCACCTAAATTAGACTCCTCAAAATATGGGTCATGGGTTGTGCATTATTAGAAATGGAGCACGCACACACACACACACACACACACACACACACACACACACACACACACACACACACACACACAGGGAGCTGATGAACAGACTGATGGAACCTGATCCAGGTCCTCTAGCATCACACTGCATTTCGACCAGAGGTCATGCTCGAGTGGGGGGAGGGGGATGAAAACGCAGAATGCTGGGATAGGCTCAGCATCCACTGCAATCTCAAAATCTCCAAAAAAATATATCAAAGTAAGAAAGTTTTAGCTTTAGGGTTAGTTTTTTTGGGGAACAGTTTGGGGAAGGCCCATTTCTCCTTTGAACGGGTGGCTGGCCCTGACTGACCCCACCGCCAGGGACGAACATGTGGTCACATGGTCTGATGATAACGAAAATAACCTACTAATAATTAACTTAATTCTATTATAAATATGTAAATGAGGGATAAACTCATTAATACGGGAATAATTTTGGATATTCAGTGAAAGCGTCATTAATCCATTAATTAACATTTTAATTAATGTTGTAATTTATAGACACACGTTCGCCACGGCTGGACACGTGACCGCGCTGAGGTTCGGGGCGTGGCCTCCTGAGTGACGTCATCAGGAGGCGAAATCGGATCCGCGCTGCTGACGGGAAGCTGGGGGGGGAGGGGGGAGGAGGGGGGGGGGCTCGATTCGAACGCGGAGATCAGATCTGATCTGTGATTGGTCAGGAGCAAAAAGGTCACTAACACACCTCCACCTGCACCTGCACCACCACCACCACGTCAGCGTGACCGCAGCACGGGGCGCAATCCTCCACCCTAATGACACCCGCCCTGCCCTGTCCTGCCCCGTCCTGCCCCTGTCCTGCCCTGTCCCGCCCCGTCCCGCCCTGTCCCGCCCTGCCCTGTCCTGCCCCGTCCTGCCCCGTCCTGCCCTGTCCATGGTGCTGAATGCTTAAAAACACGCTCAGCATCCATGATGCACCGGGGCCCTCCATCTGCGAGGCGCCATTTCAGACACACACACACACTCACACACACACACACGCACACACACACGCGCACACACACGCACGGCTAATGAGCCGCTATCCCAGCAGCTCGGTTCTCCGCGTGTCTCTGCTCCGGGACTCGGCTGTGAGTCGCCACCTCTGCGCTCGTGCAGGTCTCGGGATGCAGTAAAGTGAAGATGTATGAGCAGAAAAAAATAAAAATAAAAATAAATAAAAAAAAGACGATGGATTTCGTTCCCGAAGAACGAAAACAAGAAAACAAGAACAAAAAAAAAACCACGACCGACGAACGAACACCAACAGAACCAACTGAAGAACCCAAAGCATCGCGCTGCATAGACAGCCGCTCGGGACTGTGTATGGCATCGGGGGGGGGGGGGGGGGGGGGGGGGGGGGGGGGGGTGGAGGGGGGGTTGGTTTTTTTTTTTTTTTTTTTTTTTTTTTTTTTTGGGGGGGGGGGGGGGGGGATGGACGCTCGCGCCTCCGAATCCCTTTGATCTCACCTCTGGCGGCGCGTGCGTCGGGAGCCGCGTTCGGAGCGTCGGGAGCGTCGGGAGCCGCGTTCGGTGTGTGTGCTGATGGTGAGGTTGTGGTGGTGAGGTGGTTGTGAGGTTGTGGTTGTGGAGGTGAGGTGGTGGTTGTGGTGGTGGTGAGGTGGTGATGGTGAGGTTGTGGTTGTGGTGGTGAGGTGGTGATGGTGAGGTTGTGGTGGTGAGGTGGTGATGGTGAGGTTGTGGTTGTGAGGTTGTGGTGGTGAGGTGGTGGTGAGGTTGTGAGGTTGTGGGGGTGAGGTTGTGGTGGTGAGGTGGTGGTGAGGTTGTGGTTGTGGTGGTGAGGTGCTGATGGTGAGGTTGTGGTTGTGAGGTTGTGGTTGTGAGGTTGTGGTGGTGGTGAGGTTGTGGAGGTGAGGTGGTGTGGTTGTGGTGGTGAGGTGGTGGTTGTGGTGGTGGTGAGGTGCTGATGGTGAGGTGGTGGTGGTGAGGTGCTGATGGTGAGGTGGTGGTGGTGAGGTTGTGGTTGTGAGGTTGTGGTGGTGAGGTTGTGGTGGTGAGGTGGTGATGGTGAGGTTGTGGTTGTGAGGTTGTGATGGTGGTGAGGTTGTGGAGGTGAGGTGGTGTGGTTGTGGTGGTGAGGTGGTGGTTGTGGTGGTGGTGAGGTGCTGATGGTGAGGTGGTGGTGGTGAGGTTGTGGTTGTGAGGTGGTGGTGGTGAGGTTGTGGTTGTGGAGGTGAGGTGGTGGTGAGGTTGTGGTTGTGGTGGTGAGGTTATGGAGGTGAGGTGGTGGTTGTGAGGTTGTGGTTGTGAGGTTGTGGTTGTGGTGGTGAGGTTATGGAGATGAGGTGGTGGTTGTGAGGTTGTGGTTGTGGTGGTGAGGTGGTGGTGGTGAGGTGGTGGTGAGGTTGTGGTTGTGGAGGTGAGGTGGTGGTGAGGTTGTGGTTGTGGTGGTGAGGTTATGGAGGTGAGGTGGTGGTGGTTGTGGTGGTGAGGTTGTGGTGGTGGTGAGGTTGTGGTGGTGAGGTGGTGGTTGTGGTGGTGGTGAGGTGCTGATGGTGAGGTGGTGGTGGTGAGGTTGTGGTGGTGGTTGTGGTGAGGTGGAGGTGGAGGTGCAGACGCCCGGTTGTTTACCTGCGGATGTAGTTCTTTCCGTAGAGGATCTGCTGCAGCAGCGTCACCACGCCGAACGCGCAGATGAAGATGAAGCAGAGCGAGCGGTTCCCCAGCAGGTCGCGGTTGGACGACGGGTCGGCGTACCCCATGCTGCGCGGTGGGGGGTGGAGGAGGAGGTGGTGGTGGGGTGAGGTCGCGGGTGGGGGTCTGTCAGCGCGTCAGCCCCCGCGGGTTCGGTTCTGTCGGGTTCTCGTTGTGCTGGCTGCGTCCTCGACGTCGCGGCGGCTCCTCGTGCATCCCGACCGACCGACCGACCGAGCGACCGAGCGACCGAGCGCGTTCCCCGTCGCGCCTCGAACGCGAGCCGATGCGATGCGATGCGTCCTTTGCGTCGGAAGCGCACCGTGCACGCGACGCAGCGCAGGGGCGGGGCAGGGTGGGGAGGGGGGGGGGGATGCGCGTGAAATGGCTGCGCCTCCTCACTACGAGCCAGAAGGGATGAATGGGGAGGGCGATGCGGCGCCCAAGGCGAACGAACGAACAAGCGGCTTCTGACGTCACGTTGCATAAATAATAGGAAACGTTTATTTTTATTCTATTTTAAAAAAATAAAATAAAATAAAAAACAGGTGGAGAACGTTCTACGTGATTTGGGATTCATTCATTCATTATCTTCAGCTTTATCCTCTATTAGGGTCGCGGGGGGGGGAGGGGGTTCTCCATGCCCATCCAGGGGAGAACGTTTCGGGCGCTGGGCAGATACACCCAGGACAGGGGGGCAATCTATCACTGGACACACACACACTATATGGGGACTGTGGGAGGAAACCGGAGAACCCGGAGGAAACCCACGCGGACACGGGGAGAACATGGAAACTCCACCCAGATGGGGATTCGAAACCGGGAATCCCTAGCACTGAGAGGAGAACATGCTAAACCACTAAGCCACCGTGCCGGCCCTGATTTGGGACAGTGTTCGTTTCTCCAAAAGAGCTGGACAAGGTTTAATCGGGGTTCCAATTCATTTCAGTGGATTTAAACCGGGTGGCACGGTGACTTAATGGTTTGGCATGTTCTCCTCTCTAGGGATTCCCAGCACGAATCCCAATCTGTGTGAAGTTTGCATGTTCTCCCCATGTCCACGTGGGTTTCCTCCCACAATCCAAAAACATGGATCAAGGTGAATTGAATTCTCCAATTGCCCCATAGTGTTTGTGTGTCCAGTGGTAGATTGCCCCCCTGTCCTGGGTGTACCTGCCCAACGCCTGAGACGTTCTCCTCTGGATGGGCATGGGGAACCCCCCCCCCCCACGACCCTAATAGAGGATAAAGCTGAAGATGATGGATTTAAACTGGTTGAGCTCAAGCTCTGCACCTCCCGATTCAAGAACCTCACTTCATGGTTCCTCAAGGTTCCTTAAATGAGACGTGAACCACCTACCGTGATACCCGAATGTGCTCCCCGGTTATCCAATAGAATTCAAGGTAGAATGTAAATAACAAAAGTAGAAAACTCAAATAGAACTCAGTAGAACCAAACCAGGAACCATCAAAAGAAGAACCATATTCATATTAAAAACCCAATGAGAACCTCCACCCCCCTTCACAGCGTTTCAGGCGGTCGCTGTGGCGCCCCCCGTGTTCAGTTTTAAACACACACACCGGATTAAGGAACAGATTAAAGGTGATAACCCGGAGGTTGTGGAATAAAGCAGCTGGAGACCAGAGGACGAGTTAACATGTTTATTAGAAACATCGTTTAGGAGGAGCTGGACGCAGCCACGGCGGCGCGGCGGGGTTTGGGGACGGTCCCCTCGCGGAATCCGTTCCTGAAAGAGAAAAAAAGAACATTAGGAACCGCTCTAATAAAAATAACAGAACATTAAAGGTGTAATGAGATTCCAACCGAGCAAAAATGTAAAAACCCGTTTAATTAAATCCCTAAAGACAGACTTTCACCATTTGTATAAAATGGTATAATATACTCTGCTCCGGGCGGCACAGTGGCTTAGTGGTTTGGCATGTTCTCCTCTCAGCTGGGGATTCCTGGTTCGAACCCCAATCTGGGTGGAGTTTGCATGTTCTCCCCATGGGTTTCCTCCCACAGTCCAAAGACATGAGTCAAGGTCTCAATTGAGTTCTCCAAATTGCCCCATATAGAGTGTGTGTGTGTGAGTGTGTTTGTGTCCAGTGATAGATTGCCCCCCTGTCCTGGGTGTATCTGCCCAGCGCCTGAAACGTTCTCCACTGGATGGGCATGGGAACCCCCACCCTGCGACCTTAATAGAGGATAAAGCGGAAGATAATGGATGGATGCTCTGCTCCTAAAATCTGATTGGCTGAGCCGTGTGTCCAGCCGTGACATCATTAACGATAACACACCCCTCTGAGCTTCTCATTGGTATCAGTGTGTGAAATACAATACATTAAAATAAATCATTAAATACAGATTATTATAAACAGATCAGCACTAAACCTGTTACTGTTTGATAAAACTGTTCTGTAATTTGGACACTAGATGGCAGTGTTTGATCATTATCATTGAGAAAACAGAATCGTGTTTAAAAACAAGACTAGATCACATTGTGGGGGGGGGGGGGCATATTATTAACGATTTAGTTTTTAATGAAGACATTTCTGACTCAAAGTGTTTTTTTTATTATAGTGTTTGTAAGTGTTTAATTAAAGTAATCAGACACTGAGGTTGTGTATTATTGTGAATAAATCACGGGGTGGAACTGATAACACCTCTTTATGGGATGTGTTTAGAATAAGGCCACGCCCACTCATACCATATTATTATTATAACGTGAGCCTCTTGGCGAGGCATCATCGGAACCTCTCGGGGGGGGGGGGGGGGGGGGGGGGTTTCTTACCTGAATCTGCGGAACACCACCTTCATGTGTCTCATGCGGCCTGTCCCGGTGGTGCTGCGTCTCTTAGCCTTAGCGCTCCAGTTGTCTGAAAATGGAAAAAAAACATTTTAATAATAATAACAATCTAACATTTGCAGATCGTTCTACACACAGAACGCGTTAAAGGGACTCACTGTGACCCCCTCCACGGTAATCGAACCCAGGACCTTCCACTTTATTAAAACAATATACTCTGTAAATTACTGAGGGCTTCAGGAAGAGCCGGGGCCTTTCCCAGCACATTGGGAGGCAGTTTGCACTGTACAGCTCACAGTCACATATAGGGATGAACATGAGAACATACCAAATTTCATTCAGGATTCCCCCCGAGGCCACCGACACTGGACTGTGAATGCCGGGGATAAGACGATTACCGTATTTTCCGGACTATGAGGCGCACCTAAAAGCCTAAAATTTTCCCAGAAATCGGACGTGCGCCTTATAATCCAGTTCCAAATTCTAAAAAAGTTTTGTTGTGCGACCGAAAATTAATCCGGAGCTCGCTGTCATTCCGGGAGGATTAAATAAAGAACTCCGACCGCTGGACGTTGGTGTAAACGGGGCGTTTAAAGTAAAGTCGCGGGCGGCGTGGGAGCGATGGACGATAGACGTGAACACACGTTTACTAAAACTCGGGAGGCGGCGGCGGGGCGAGTTACGCCACCGTCTGTGAATGGATTGTGGACGCCTGGGCTGAGGTTTCTGCCGTGACCGTCGTCCGAGCTTTCACGAAAGCCGGCGTCGTCGCCGAACGGCCGCCCGGAGACGAGACGGACATCGATGAGAGGGAACACCGGAGTGCTCGATAGAGAACCAGCTTTTTAATTCAGACACAGAAGACGAGGACGCTGATGGATTTGTGGGAGAAGAGAGATTAAAATAATGTGTTTTATCAAGTAGTAGAATAAACTTCAATTATAAATCAGCGTTTTGCATCCTTTACTTTTCTTGTAGATCGTATGTTTTAGCGAGTGCCTTATAATACAGAGCCGTACAGAATAAGAACCGTACAGAAATAGAGACCGTAATTCAGACTGCGCCTTATAGTACGGTGCACCTTATACGTGGGGCAAATACAGAAATAGACCCCGAAATTCAGACTGCGCCTTATGGTCCGGAAAATACGGTAATTATACACCATTACAAACAATACAATTAACTGCAAAAGCACCTCAACATCGCCATGACAACGGTCGAGCTCAACAGTAAAGTTAAGTATTGCAGAATTAAACGCAAAACCAAAATAAAGTCATTCTTTTATCCAAAGCAACTTACAACCATCTTGTTAGGAATCAGAGAGGGTTGATACAGCGCCCCCTGGAGCAATGAGGGTTAAGGGCCCCGCATAAGCATTATACTACTGCTACAAATAATATATTGTAATTTATTACATATATATATATTTATTATTATTCATTACTTTATTATTATTATTAGCATTATTATTATTAATACTACTACTATTTATTATTGTTAGTTACTGCTATTATTACTATAGTTATTATGTTGTTATTATTATTATTACTATTATAATTATTATCATCATCATTACTGTTACTAATTAAATTTGCATCTATGCTGTCACTACTGTTTTTCATGTTAAATGTCATAAATGTCCGTAACCGCGGGAAAGTGAACGTAATTTCGATTACTTTGTATGTAGTGTACATATGAAGAAATTGACAAAGCCTACTTTGACTTTGATAAGGACCCACATTGGTAACTTCAGGGGTCCTGGGATTTAAACCCACAACCTCCAGATTGAGAGCCCAACACCTGAAGCACTGAGGTACCGCAGAACACCGAATTATTAAATTAAAGAACATTGTCGTCTATAAAAAGTAAGTTTACTAAAAATAAAATATTATTAATAATAATAATAACCCTCACATCATTACTGTGATCTCCAGCACATTTTTGGGGCAAAAGTTAAAATACAATAAATAATAAAGCTGCAGAATGATAATAATAATGTACAGATTTTAATAATCATCATCATGTCCTCTGTGGATGAAACAACCGTAATGTCTATAAAATAAACACCATTGAAAATCCAGCCATTATATTCAGCTTTATCCTCTATTAGGGTCGGGGGGGTTCCCCATGCCCATCCAGTGGAGAACGTTTCGGGCACTGGGCAGATACACCTGGATGGGCAACACCGCCGCCCCCCCAATACAGGATAAAGTGGAAGATAATGGATGGATATGAACATAAAGGTTTAACTATTGCAGAATAATCGTATCATTCACATCGATAATCGTCTCATCCCTTACAGAACGAACTGCCTTCAAACAGAACTTTTAGGGGTTCGGTTCTCTCTGTGGACGGGTTCTGACGGCTGGTACTGAGCTTTTGTAGGTTCTCCCCGGTGTGTGGACTTTTTTTAGGGGTTCAGTTCACCTCGGTGTGTGTGTGTGTGTGGACAGGTTCTGATGGCTGTGATACTCAGAGCTTTAGGGTTTTGACGGCTGGTTGGGTTGTCCCCGGGGTGTGTGGACGGGCTCGGTTCTGTGTGGGCGGGTTGTGACGGCTGTGATACTCACACTTTCTCTTGCCGGTGTGTGGACGGTTTTTTTTTAGGGGTTCGGTTCTCAGTGGTCGGGTTGCCCCGGCGTGTGGGCAGGTTGCCCTCGGCGTGTGGACGGGTTGAGACGGCTGTGATACTCACACTTTCTCCTGCCGGTGTGTGGACGGTTTTTTTAAGGGGTTCGGTTCTCAGTGGTCGGGTTGCCCCGGCGTGTGGGCAGGTTGCCCTTGGCGTGTGGACGGGTTGAGACGGCTGTGATACTCACACTTTCTCTTGCCGGTGTGTGGATGTTTTTTTTTTAGGGGTTCGGTTCTCAGTGGTCGGGTTGCCCCGGTGTGTGGGCAGGTTGCCCCCGGCGTGTGGACGGGTTGAGACGGCTGTGATACTCACACTTTCTCTTGCCGGTGTGTGGACGGTTTTTTTTAGGGGTTCGGTTCTCAGTGGTCGGGTTGCCCCCGGTGTGTGGACAGGTTGCCCCCGGCGTGTGGACGGGTTGAGACGGCTGTGATACTCACACTTTCTCTCGCCGGTGTGTGGACGGGTTTTTTTAGGGGTACGGTTCTCAGTGGACGGCTTGTCCCGGTGTGTGGGCAAGTTGCCCCCGGCGTGTGGACGTTTTTTTAAGGGGTTTGGTTCTCAGTGGTCGGGTTGCCCCGGTGTGTGGACAGGTTGCCCCCGGTGTGTGGACGGGTTGAGACGGCTGTGATACTCACACTTTCTCTTGCCGGTGTGTGGACGGGTTTTTTTAGGGGTTCGGTTCTCAGTGGTCGGGTTGCCCCCGGTGTGTGGACAGGTTGCCCCCCGTGTGTGGACAGGTTTTGACGGCTGTGATACTCACACTTCCTCTTGTCGGTGTGTGGACGGGTTTTTTAGGGGTTCGGTTCTCAGTGGACGGGTTGCCCCGGTGTGTGGACAGGTTGCCCCCGGTGTGTGGACACGTTGTGACGGCTGTGATACTCACACTTTCTCTTGCCAGTGTGTGGATGTTTTTTTTTAGGGGTTCGGTTCTCAGTGGTCGGGTTGCCCCGGTGTGTGGGCAGGTTGCCCCCGGCGTGTGGACGGGTTGAGACGGCTGTGATACTCACACTTCCTCTTGCCGGTGTGTGGACGGGTTTTTTTTAGGGGTTTGGTTCTCAGTGGTCGGGTTGCCCCGGTGTGTGGGCAGGTTGCCCCCGGCGTGTGGACGGGTTGAGACGGCTGTGATACTCACACTTTCTCTTGCGCTTGGCGGGGTATCCGCACTTTCCGCACGTGCTCTTCTGCAGGTGGTAGGCTTTGGAGCCGCAGCGGCGGCACAGCGTGTGCGTCTTGTTGCGCCGCTTTCCGAACGACGACGTTCCCTTCGTCTGAAACACAACACGGCGGGATTAACGCGGCTCTCCGCCCCGAGACACAGCACCGCGAGCCGGGCACTCCTCACAGAGACGCGCCGGCGCGGCCGCCATGACACCCGCACCGAGCGCGCTCAGACAAACCCGCATTAAAGTCATCTAACAAACCGCACACTCACAACGCCGCCGCCCGCCAGCCTCCCCGCACGCTCACGCACCCCGCCCCGGACTCAGGGCCCGCGCCGCGCGGCGGATGGAGGCGGATGGCGGCGGATGGCTCGGAGAGAAGCCGGCACACTCACCATCTTGACTTGGAGTCGAGTCGAAAGAGACCGGAAGAGACGCGCGTGTCACGATAAGAGTCCTCCGGGCCCCGCCCCCCACCCGCGGTTTTTTTTTTAAAATAATTAAAAACCTTCGTTATTTTAATTTAATTAATGAGTTTTAATGAACCGCGTTATTGATGACGTAAACGATTTCGGTTTTTACTAAAGATTCATCCATCCATCATCCATGTGTGTAGAACCATAAACTCCATCTACAGAACGAAAAATTCCATCAATAGAACCACAAACTCCATCAATAGAACCACAAACTCCATCTATAGAACCAGAAACTCCATCTAAAGAACTACAAACTCCATAGAACTACAAACTCCATCTATAGAACCACAAACTCCATCTAAAGAACTACAAACTCCATCTATAGAACCACAAACTCAATCTATAGAACTACAAACTCCATCTAAAGAACTACAAACTCCATCTATAGAACCACAAACTCCATAGAACTACAAACTCCATCTATAGAACCACAAACTCCATCTATAGAACTACAAACTCCATCTAAAGAACTACAAACTCCATCTAAAGAACTACAAACTCCATATAACTACAAACTCCATATAACTACAAACTCCATCTATAGAACCACAAACTCCATCTATAGAACCACAAACTCCATAGAACTACAAACTCCATAAATAGAGCCACAAACTCCATCTATAGAACCACAAACTCCATCTATAGAACTACAAACTCCATCTAAAGAACTACAAACTCCATATATAGAACCACAAACTCCATAGAACTACAAACTCCATAGAACTACAAACTCCATCTATAGAACCAGATGGAGCGCTGGGCAGATACACCCAGGACAGGGGGGCAATCTATCACTGAACACACACATTGTATGGGGCAATTTGGTATTCAATTCACCTTGATCCGGAGAACCCGGAGGAAACCCACACGGACACGGGGAGAACATGCCAACTCAAGTTGTTGTGTTGTGTATATATTGTAAATCGTATTGATGTTGTGTAGTTCATTGTTGTGTTGTGTATATATATTATAAATCGTATTGATTGTTGTGTTGTGTATATATTGTAAATTGTATTGATGTTGTGTAGTTCATTGTTGTGTTGTGTATATATTATAAATCGTATTGATGTTGTGTAGTTCATTGTTGTGTTGTGTATATATTATAAATCGTATTGATGTTGTGTAGTTCGTTGTTGTGTTGTGTATATATTATAAATTGTATTGATGTTGTGTAGTTCATTGTTGTGTTGTGTATATATTATAAATCGTATTGATGTTGTGTAGTTCGTTGTTGTGTTGTGTATATATTATAAATCGTATTGATGTGTAGTTCATTGTTGTGTTGTGTATATATTGTAAATTGTATTGATGTTAGGTAATGTGGTATTTCATTGTTGTGTTTCATTGTATATATATTATTGAAATCCGTATTGATGTTGTGTAGTTCATTGTTGTGTTGTGTATATATTATAAATTGTATTGATGTTGTGTAGTTCATTGTTGTGTATATATTATAAATCGTATTGATGTTGTGTAGTTTATTGTTGTGTTGTGTATATATTATAAATCGTATTGATGTTGCTGTAGTCGTTGTGTTGTGCTACTTATTATAAATTGATTGATTGTGTAGTTCGTTGTTGTGTTGTGTATATATTAAATAAATTCGTATTGATGTTGTGTAGTTGTGTTGGTTATATAGTTATCAAATCGTGTGTGTTTGTGTTGTGTATAATATTATAAAATCGT